>JAHPZR010028193.1:15000-100000 GCA_019787425.1 Platygyra sinensis
GGTCTTGTTGAAATTGACATTTGACATCTTTATATTCAATGTTCTTTATAATATTAATCATACCTTCTTCAAATGCTCTCATCTCTTCGACGGATGGTGGGCAGTTCTTTGAAGTTTTCTTGTCGGCAGGTGTTGTCGGACTTAAAAAGTGGAAAGCTTTCCATCTCATCCGGCGTAGAAATTCCTCTGTCTTTTCAATCAGTCGTTTAGTGTAGCATTTCTCTGAGGCAACAGGGATGTTCTTAGTCGAGTAGTTGAACGATGTCTGTTCCATTTTTGGTTCTTCGGTTAAAGAGTGCTCAACTTGAAGGGAGCGTTGTAATCCAGGTGAATGTCACCGCAGGTAGTTTTATTACATAACCAGTTGTAAAGGCTCCCCCGCTGTAGAGCACTATTCTGGTTCCTGCGGTGACATTCACCTGGATTATATATATGTATATATATATTTTTTGTTTTCTAATAAAAGAACTGCTCATAAAAACTCATATTCTTCGGCCGTTTCAGCTTTAACGGGGATAATATACACACTGAGGTTACAAACACGACATAACAACGGATGTTGTGAAAAAAAAAAAGTTTTGATTAATGACTTAGCGTTTCGTATGCTTCAACATACATCCTCAGAAGTGACAGGGTTGGATATCATACAAGAAGATATTTAAATGCTGAAGAGGAAGACTGGATCCTAATAAAGACAATAGGCCACGTTCGATATGTCAATATTCAAGCATGGCTCCGAGGCTTTCGGGTCAAAATTGCAAGTTTTTCAACTTTCTTTTGTCTCTCAATTCCCAAAAGAGACTTAGATACAAAGAAAACAACACCAAATATAGAAGTTTGACCTGAAAGCCTCGGAGCCATGTTAGAATATTGATATATCGAACGTGGCCTGTTGTGAAAAAACTGATAATATACAGACATATCAAAGTCTGCTGGAAAATATAAAAAAGGCTAGTGGAGAAAAACTTTCTCGCTACCCACGTTTACGTTTAAAGAAGGCTTTAAGGAGGCTCGAAGTAGTTTTCATTTTCCCCCGACTAGTTTTGCAAATTCTTTTACAATTACAGTTTGGTTTATCGTATCAGTGTGAAATTTACCATAGAAATAAATGAAACTTCATAGAATCGTCACCTTATATTTTTTTTCAGAAAAACTGTTACCATGGCAACCATGTAACGCATTCACTTGCACCCCCCAAATCAAAAGGCTGTTGTGCTATTAAGAGAACAGGTCGGTGAAATCTTCTCAAACTCTTATATTACATGGTTTTAGGAATGATCTTCAAAATATGTAAGTTTAAAAAAATTCTGCAGCTAGGGCAGATTAAAGAAAAAACCTACTTTTCGATTATAGCTTTTTAATTTTTTTTTCTCACCTACAGAATTTTTTAAAAATTGCTCTATATACGCATCCAATTGATCTTAGTTGTCACCAAAAGTTTGAAAAAAATTCACCGACCGGAAGCAGAAATATTGGTGCAAGAAGTTCGAAAATATGACAAAGTCACGGTCGACTAGATCCCACTTTACGCATGCGCCAAGTTGTTCACGCGCGATCAATCGAGTTCCGCGCGAAACGACAGGCCTTCCATCCAGAAGTATTTGTGAAAAGGGTAACTGGTCGTTTCGCCTACGTCTAGAGTCGATTCGCCTACGTCTAATATGGCAGTTCGCCTACGTCTTAATGATGAGTCTGACACCAATAAACAGGCAAAAAAGGTGTGTGGGCGGCATGAATATTCCTCGTTCTAAAAAAGGCGCCCACAAACATAAGTATAGAACTACGACAATTGTTGTTCGAATTCACCGCACCAAGTACTGTACAAATCAAATCGACTCCGACATCGCACATCAAGTAGGTGAATCAATGATTGTCATAGTACGGAGTTTAAGACGTAGGCGAACTTACATATTGGACGAAGGCGAATCGACTCTCGACGTAGGCGAACAGATAGTAGGCGAAACAACCCGTTGGCGAAACGACCGTAATTCGTGAAAAGACCGTTGCTGTAATGTTATTCCATGTTGTTTGTGATTCGTGGCTTCGACGTTCTGGATTCTGGAGTCCATGGAGTCATCTCTGATCTGTCTGCTTCAAGAATTCACTTATTACTTTCGAAGTGGTGTATGATTTTGGACAAAATCGCGGCTTTGTTTGTCCCTCGTGGTGACCTGGTCGATTTCGATTTTGTTGGCGCCTTGCTCAGCACTGCCACAAGTCCTTCTTTGCCAGCCTTCCTGAATAGATTTCCCAAATCTTGGTAAGCCAGTCCACATTCGGCAATTTTCTGTAGGACTCTTTGTTTTACTACCCCATTGTCACTGTGTGGATGGCAGAGTTTGTTTTTAAATGTTTGCGTGCGTTCGAAGCGCTCATCTAAGAATTTCATGTCAGCGAAAGCGTGGGAGCAGGGCTTGAGATTGCCGTTATTTACAATTTGTGCGATCGTTAAATTCAATGGTGAATCAAAGAGGATCTTATGAAGGGCTGTGACATCTTCTAAGGCGTCATGTGCATCAAGCTTCTGTTGAAAAAGGGTTTCAAACACTGCGGAGAGGTTTGGTTTGCAAGCTTTCCCGTCAATTTGTAGGGACGCGTTTCCATCCTTTATTAGTGAGCGGATAAGATGGAGGCTATCAGCGAAGAACAGATCCCGTGATGAGAGTCGTTGCTTGAAGGTCAGTCCACCGCGACGAAGCAAAGTTGGTGTGTCAAATGTTGTGGAGTTGTGTCCGATGAGAACAGTATGAGAAGCACTCTCACCACTGGAAATGAACTGTGCGAAGTTTTCAAGGCATTGTGTAAGAGAAATAGAGAGAACAGTGTTGTTGTCTTTCAGCAAGGTTCTTTTACCGCTTATTGTTTTGATAGATAATCCATTGATAAGAGAAGCATGGTGACTGATGTTGCATGTAGGAAGGATGTACTCGTTAAAGCAATTTCCAGATTTAGTAATTGCAGATAGCTGGCAAATCTGTGTAGCTTTTCCAGTCGAAGTTGTCTCGGTGTCAAAAGCAATAAATTCTTAATTGATGGTGCTCTGATAGATACATGTGGATGGGTTGGGCGGGACGTAAAGAGAGGAACCAATTTCTCGTACTCTGTTAACTGGCTCGTGGTTAGACTTCTTATTAATGTTGATAATTCTGCCAAAAGACCGTTGCTATGCGTTAGGTCTAAGTTGAGTCCAATTCCAGTCTGATAGGTGGTGCCTTCTTTTTCTTCCTTCTTTGCGTAGGAGCTCAAATTTTTGTTTTTCAATTGAGACTGTCGTTTTTTGTAACTGATTGAAGATTTCCTATTTTTCCTTGATTGTTTTTTGGTCAGTTACCTCACAGTACTTTTTGCAGTGTACTCCTGGTACAATGTCCATGTTTTCCAAAGTTTGGCACACATAATTTAGCCCCTCGTTTTTCTGGCTTATGCCACAAGCAATGCGAAAACTGTTACTCTCGCTACCTCCATAAAATCTAATTTTTGGGTTTTTTGATCCAACAGAATTATTTAAGCTTTCATTTCTTTGTGAATTAGCAGCCGGAGCGACTTTCTTTATGACGACATCTATTGAATACTCGTTAAAAATTGTTGTAAGTGCTTTTTCAAGTTCATCGCCATGTAAGTCATTTCCAAAAGGTAGCTCATTGTGTTTGTAGTTTTCCGGATTCTGCTTGTAGTGACACCACATATCATTGCAATTTTGGTGATTCCCAAAGGCATGAGGGACAATGTTTTGTATGGCAGTTTTAAGAGACTGGGGGTTGTTCTTGTTCTGTGCTATGCAATAACTGAAGCATTTTCCTAAATACCCAATTACTTTGACAGAGAGTGTGGAGCGGCCAGGAAACTTTTGACTTGATCTCAGTGAATAAAGCTTTGAGACAAGAGATCTTTTTGTATGCACTGTATCAGAATGCTTCTCCACTTTGTAAGGACCTTTATCTCTGATATGAGCCTGTGTTGTGGCATCAATCATCACCGGTGTAGATGCTGTACTTTACACCATTTTTAATCGCATGCTGAAAAAGATCAACAGCAACATCAGGCTCCATGCTTTTAGAAGATCCTGTGTGGTTCTTGCGGCAGTCATGATTTTTCTTTTTGCCAGTGGCACAGGTTCTGCATGTATAAGATCTTACTCCGTAGTCTAAAACCTGGCCTGTATGGGCACCCATCACTGCACCGTGACCAGTGTTGGAGTTGTAGCCTCCATTTCTCCTTTGCCAAGAAATGTCCTATGAAACACGTATTCCAATGAGGCCATTGCTGTCAGCAACCTCTCCAGCTAGAAAAAAATCAAATTAATAGTTTTTTTTTCATTTTTTGAGTTTTAGACTCACATACCTTATACATACTTTGCTTATGATTTATTATATTTGTTTCTTTCCTTTCATTTATATCTGACCTGCAAAAGCCCCCATGGAGGGAGTGAGAAGGTCTACAAAGGACACTGTAGTGCAATATGAATTGAAGTGAAAGTAAACATACATGTCAATTAAGACTCTTACCAAGTTGCCAAGGAATTTGCAAAACGTAGCCAGGGTCCAGTTCCAGCTGTTGTGGCTCAAGCTGTTGCTTTAGTCAATATGCTGGTTTTTCTTTCGAAGTAGCTGGGTATCTATCTGAAAATATCTGGGTATAATACCCAGTCCCTGGACCTTAATGACAATCCTCGCATAGTGGGAAATCACATTGCACTGTATTGTGGTTTGTCTAGACCTTGTTGGAATCATGAAAGTTTATTTATGCAAATAGTGCGATCGCTTGATTTTAGATAGACAGTTCCAACAGACTTGGCAATATTCATTTAATTTTAGTTATTTTGTAACCAGAACCTGTGGTTACTACTAGTTTTAGTCATTTTGTAACCAGTAAAGGGTGCTGTTTGGGAGGGGGTGAGAGAAGCTATCCATAGAGGCTTGCAGTTCATTGATGTATGTGATTGTGCATTGAAGAATAGGGACATTTAGCTCCAGGGTTTTCAGTGGAAACCTCGAACGGCAAACCGGTAGAGGTCACGTGATCAAGCCCTGCGGTCACGTTCGAAGTTCTCCACGCGCGTTTTCGACGCCGAGAGGTAGGTTTTCACGTAAGTGATTTACCTGAACGTTTTTTATCCTGAATTTGTTTTTATGCCACGTACAAATCAGAAAGTTACGTAATCCAGTCTTTTTAGAACAAGTTTAGATATTTGTTAGCGAATGAGCGAAAATAGGATTTCTTGTTGCCAGTTGAAAACCAAACACTGCTGTTGTCTGGAAATTCAATATGGCGGTCTCTTCAACTTCATGTTTTTTTTCGAAGTTTGCGGTCGCTAGTGGCCTTCTGTGAGCTTATAAGTGAGGGTTTTCTCACCTTTAAGGTTTATTATTCAAGCAGTAGTAGTTGGTATCTGAGAAAGCTTAAAATTTTATAATTCCAGGATATCATGGCTCCATTCCGACGGCCAGATGTGAAGCACGAGCCATCCCTTGCAAAGGAGGTGGCAAAGTATTTCCCTGAAAAAAGCGCTAGCCCCAAGAGTGGGACGAAATAAATAAATAAATAAAATAAATTAAATTGACTTTGTTTAACGAGGGTAGCACATAACAGTCTTCGACTGACAAACCCGTGGCCCTCGAATTCCCGATCGAATTGGAATTTAGAAATGGCCAAAATACTCAGCAAAGCTTTTTCTACTGATGATAAACCAGTCAAAAGGAGAGCATGTCGAGAACAGATGGATACAATACTTGAGAAATACACTAAACTACAGCTTTTGAGCACTAGTTTACTCACGGTTTAGCTGATTTGATTACACATTCCGATGGTTTCCTCTTGCTCTATGAAGTGACTGCTCAATACAATAAAACTGCACTCGAATTGAAGTGTTGGGACGTGTTTACCTTTTCAAAGCTTGTTTTCTATCTGAATTTGCTTGAGGTTGGAGAGCTGTAGCTAAAGCGGTAGAAGCCATAAACGGCAAACGCGAAACGCCTAACCTAAAACTGCCGTTTCCGGTTTGCCGCTAGCGGGAAAACCCTGGTGCTAAATGTCGCTAATAACTCATTAAGAAAGGCACAAAAAATATAATTTGGTCTTAAAGTTTGGTTACATTCTAGGTTTTATACTGTGATAAAGGAATGTGGTATTTTACAGTTGTTTTTTTTTTTTATTTGTAAGGGACCCTGTTGAAAACAGTTACTGTTACTTAAGCTTTAGGCTACCCTCGAGTACCTTGTAGAGCATTTTCTTTTTCAGCTAGTATGGCCTTTAAACAGCTCTTCGCAGCAACCTTTTCAATAGCATTTCCAACTTCCCTTTACATGGCGTTTTCTTTCTTTTGTTTTCAAAAGTTTTGTGCAAGAAGAAAAGCGACCCGACGAGTCGCGGGTTTCAACATTGCCTGAGGGCGTATTTATGGCTGGGATTTCTTCCTCCCCAGTGCATTCGGCCGGCGTTGCACCAAAGACAACCTTGTAGAAAATCCCGGCTAATCCTAAGCATACGCTCGACATAACAATCCTTCCACTATCGTCTTGTTTACGTTTTTCAGAGCGAAATTCTGGTGACAAGCTACTAATAAAACCCTGAGAAACATATTCAGGCAACAATTTCGTACAATTCCAAAACTTCAGTGCCGAGGGTAAGGTGATTTTTTTTTTTCATTTAACAAGCGAGCGGAGCAGAACATAGCGAAAACACATCGCGGCCGCCATTTTATTTATTTCTTTTTTTGCGAGGGATTCGTGGGTTTTAAAACTACCGCGCGAGGAATTAGGGCCCAGTCTATGCGCGCCCAAAAAAACTATTTCGAGCGTCCTTAAATACTTAAACAATAATGATTCTTTAATATTACAATGAACATCAGAACGCCCGGTTGCTAAAATTTCAAAATGGTCCCATTTAATATTGTGTCTTGTTGAAGTAATCGGTGATCCACAACGGCTGATGCTTGACAACTCTTCCTGAGTGCTTTGAAATGTTCAGTTTTCCTGTAGTGTAAACGGCGCTTTGTTTTACTTATGTAAAAGTCATCACAATCCCAGCAGCTAGCCGTGTACACAACCTTAGACGTGAGATAGCGGTTAAGCGTGTCCTTGTACGCAGGTTAGTAAAACCATATAACTTGTAGATACAAGATTTAAGTTGCTTTGTGATTAATTTACTCTGCAGTCCCAGATAAGGCAAAACGATGAGAACATCTCTTTTTAGTTAGTGATAGGATCTTTAGGTTTGTTTCGGTTTCTTGTCACAACATCGTTCATGTTGTAATTAATAATACCCCGGGGGTAGCCATTGCGTGACAAAAGATTCTTAAGATCACCAAGAGCAGACTGTAACAAAGAGGTCGAGGAACAAGTTAGTGTTCGGATGAGGTTAATTTTGTACTTTCGAGGTGTGAATGAGTGCCATTTAGCAGACGAGCGCACTAACCATGAAACTACCGCGAGTGATGTAGCACAAATGATGTGGTTGAAAATTAAACTTTCCGGTGGGAAATATCCTGAAACTTAATTAACTTACAGTTGGGAAATCTTGGGTATTGAAAGTCTTTTGAATGCAACATTTATATAACCGCCTTTTAGTGCTTTCCTCCTCCATTACCGCTAACCCACGGTTATATATTAAGGCATGGGTCAGCAGTTACTTTCTTAAAAAAAAGTTGGGGGGGGGGGGGTGGTGTACTTTCTGAAGCTTTGTTCATAACAACATAAACTCTTGGTAGACAAATACATGTTCTAGAGGGATTACTTTTGATCTGTCCAACATATGCAAATTAGGTCACGTGACTACACACGGCCAAAAAAAAAAAAACCGGGGAAAATGTTTCAGCAAAAATGGGAACAGTTTGCAAAGAGAAGGTTTCAACTGAATTAGTACAGGACACGTCTAAATGATAACAGCAAATGAGCAATGCTTGGCAATTGTTAAATATTTGATTGATTTCGGAAATAAACGGTTTCTTCTACTACTACCTAGTCCCCCAATAAAAGTGATTGCCTTTTTAAAAGTTTGATTATCTTTACTTTTCAAAGCGCATAAAAGATGTATCTACTGGCTTTAAAATCATGAAACAAACACCAAAGTTTAAGGAAATAAGAAAGGTGTTCCCATTTGACAAAATATATTTCTTGGCTTTATGAGGTCACGTCACCTGATTTGCATATTTTCGATGTGTCATATTGACAAAAATTGACGCCCTTTTAACCTGCCAAACTGTCATGCTTCTACAACTAAATGCTCAAAAGATAGACTACCCCGTAACTTTTCGGGTGAAGTTGTTATCTGGATGTTACAGGCTTCTCTGTTTTTATAAAACTTGTAGAAGGTATTATTGTTAAGGTCATTCCCCTGTTTTGCACTGCGCAACTTTACTGCGCATCCTAATTGGCAACATCACCTCCAGCAAACAAGCTCAAGTCATGCAATCTTTCTAAGATGGCGGCCTTTCGCGACGAGCGCGTTAGGGACAAAAAAGGCTGTTTTCGCCGTGTAAAAGAATGCGAACGTCGACAGAATTTGCAGATCCAATGCAAACGGAAATTTGAGAAAGTGGGTGAAGATGTTGAGAACGGTAATGGCCGTAGAAGTGATTTTGAGCTGTCGGGAAGACGCGTTGTTGAGTTGGATTTGTTGGCGAAAGTACTAGATGAAGGCTGTAAAGCCTGCGGGAATCCGCTTCGGCTCTCGAACTGTTTTCATGAAACAGTTTCCGGACTCGGAAGCCTCTTGTACCTAACTTGTGCAAACGGTGAATGTGGAGAAATAAACGTGTGTAGAACTAACAAGACTCATCGGACCGGAAGCCTTCAGCGAGGGAGGCCCATATTTGATGTCCACACAAAGCTTGCAGCAGGTATGTTGGCTCGTTTATTTAATTTGCTGTACGTTCAAAATGACTTCACAGACTTATGATTGCTGAAAATTAGAATACCTGAACTCCAAATGCAATTTTGTCTTCTAAGGAGTTAATCAATGTTTGTCGAACAATTAGAAAAATTATGTTATTTTATATATTTTTTACGAGGCACAATTTGTGTAACAGTACTACACGCGTACGATTGTGAGTATTTTTAGTAATATTTGCTGTCACATAAGCTAACAGCTTTAGCGTTCGTTCCAAAGAAATGAGGATACAAAGTAATTTTGTTCATTAGAAAGTAAAATAAAATAAATAAATACGTTTTTTTCTTTATAGGAATGTTACATGCCGGTATCGGACCAACGCACGTGAATGCACTGTTGACAGGACCTCCATGTGTCAATTTGTTTTATGCATGATGCTTTTAAGTTGTGGCATTATTTGTGTAAAACCAAAACAGAAATTACACACGTGTAATAATAAAATTTGAGTGCAACGCTCTCGGAGGAATTCACTAGCTGACTTTTCTACCCAAGAAGTACATGAAATCCATGATAAAATCCAGTCATTAAAGTTCATGGGCACAGTCCTTAGTTGTTTGGGGGAGTAAGGCCTGGGACCTAAAATATCTCTTTACTGCATATGTAAAGAAAATTAAATCAACAAAACTGATTTAAGACATATCTGTGATGAACACTTTCTAGGTTGGTTGAAATAATTTTTTGTGCAATTTGTCTATTTTATAGTCCAATTCTGAACGTTTGGCCTTGATTTCCTTCGGTTTCCATGGTAACCAATAATTTCTTGCAATAAATTCTGATCCAAATTTTATCAAAGTGGTTTAACAACTACCGTATGTCTTCTCCTGTATGTAAAAAGGAATTTGTACAGCTTTATAAGTATATTTAATCTGCAAATTTAACAGTTTTGAGTCATGTAGCAGGAGGGCTGGGTCTGAAATCCCCAGCCATATCTCACTAACGAGTATGGGCACCCCCTCTTTTTTTTCATTCATTCTAATCAAGTACCAATAGCCTTTGCATAAAAAAGAATGGTCACATTTCTATTGACAGAAATTTTTTAAAAAAGGAAAACAGAGTTGACTGTAGTTTTTATGTTTTGCATTTTGGTCACCATGGCAACCAATCATTGTATAATAGTTTTCCAGGAATAAACGTTTTCTGTCTAAATCAAGTGTAAAGAGATTACCTGTATCCAACACAATGCAATTACTATTTTGTCAAGCATATCATTTCAAGTTTGGAGTTACAGGGATGCTACAATAAATTACAGTGGCCTTCTAAAATACATGGTGAATAATGTGAAAATGGGGCATTTTCAGTGTGACGTCACACCTTTACGAGCCTGGGGACCCCCCTTTTTTATTTCAAATTTGGACTTGTCATATCATAAATATTTAGTAGACTAAGTTTGAACGAAAATCTATTTGTCGTTTTTATTACGGGAATTGTGTGGTGTCATTGGCAACCTATACTAGTTGCTCAAAGGGGCAACTAAGGACAACCCAGCCAAGAGAATGTGACAAATTATTCGCAAGTAATAAGGTTCTGGTGCCGAACAACTAAGAATCCTTTTTTGTTTGGATTGTGTGGAATTTTCATATAGAATAACTCAGTATTTTGCTAACCATGTTAGACATGTTTTATTCCTGGAGAACTTTGGAGACTTCCTTAACACTCTTTAGTGGCGTTCTTTGTGTTGTATTAATCCGTTAATGATGTCGGCAACAGAAGGTGGGCTATGAGCTCACCATCTCCTGGTGACGGTGTCTGTACGTGAGAAAATGACTAGAGGATGTGGTCGGGGAGAGCCAATGGCCGGAGCGGGGGGCGGAGCGGGGGTGGCTATTCGATTCTAAGTGGAAGCATAGTGTTAGGCAGAACGCTAAGGTGAGGTGTACTCTTGATGGTGGAATCTTATGTTTATCTGGATGTCTCGGGGGGGCTGCTGTGGATGTGTTGGAGTTTGACGCGGTGGTAGAGTGTGATAATGGTTCGGATTGTCTGGTCGGTGTGTTCTGCGTCTGAAGGATGTGCATTATTGTGTGCTAGGACGATGTGAGGGGCTGGAAGGGGCTGACTGAAGGAGTGTCAATTGCCACATTGGGTACAGTGGTGTGATGTGCCTCTGGAGTCTCTCGGTAGAGAGTACTACGTGACGGGGTGAGTCAGCGTGGGGGCTGCTCTACCGGGCGGCAGCAAGTGCCACGCGAGAGGGCCATGTAAGGTCACCGCGCGGAGACCCGGGTGTAGGATAGTAGAGGAGTGAGAGACGAGATGATGAGTGAGCACATGCAACTACGTGTAGCGGAAGTGAGGATCGCGCGTAGAGTGGAACTAACAATATGGGAGGGGGATGGAGAAGGGGAAGCCACCCGGGCGGGGGAAGGATGGAGGGAAGGAAAGAGGGAGAGGGGAGGGGGGAAGGAAAAAGAAAGAGAATGAGAGGAGAGCCGGCTGGGGGAACTGTGAGGGGGGGAAGGTGAGTTAGAGGGATGTCTCTAGCCGTGTGCTGCTAGCTCCGGGGCCCCCTGATGGCGGACCAGGGGGCAGGGGGGGGCACCGGATCATACGGGACTCCTGTCACCTGAATATTGTAGGTTGTTTGCTTACAAATGGCTTACAAAGAGGGGTCACGGGCACCCCAGGACCCCCCCCCCCTGGCTACGCCCTTGCTCCACTGTAATACGTGCATGGATGGAGAGGAGATATAACTGTGTATGACAGTAAAGGGGCGTTATTAGTGTGCAAAACGAAACAGCATTAATTAAGAGAGGGAGTCAGGCTGCAATGCCGTGATCTGAGCCTTATGTATCTTCGGATCAAAATCAAATACTTAACATTAAAGAGATATCACAATTTTAGTAATTGGACTGTAGCATAGTATGGTGTTGTTGTAGTTTCATCGTCAACAGCGAATTTGAATGACACTATGATGCTTAAGAGGTAATAGAATGTACCAATGGTTGATAAGGGAAAGAAATTATTAAGCCAATACTTACTTTGTAGTTGTTTTGGGGGTCTCTTTACCTGAAGTGTCAATAAGATGTTCCATATCTTTTGGAAAAAAGGCTGCTTGGAGAAAGAATGGCTTTGCCCATAATGAGCTTTGAAGTACCTTCTGAGGTCACAAGCTAGGCTGGGATACGCTCTCTTTGGGGTTTGAAGGGAATTGGCTGTGTGCTGTAGAAGTGAGAACAAAAAATAGTCCCTGTTAACTAAAATAACTCTACAAATACAGGGCCCGCGGAGCGGATTTTCAAGTTGGAGTGGGGAGGGGGGGGGGGGGGGCTAATGCGAACACGTTAGCGTGAGCCAACTAGGGGGTTCCGGGGGCATGCTTCCCCGGGAAAATTTGGAATTAAAGTCTTCTGAAATGTCTAGAAATGGATCTAAAACTGCCAAAAGTGAAGTTAATATTTAATTCTTATAAAACAACGAGTAACAAACTGGGCTTCACGTTTGACCAAATTTAAATGAATAGACTAACTTCTAAGCTAAACCCAACAGACGCAACGGATGAGTGTCACCCGGACATTTTTAAGTCCGATTCTTTGAAGGTGCCAAAGTTGCTTTTTCGATTTTCATTGAGAGCTGCAAACTCATTGGCAAGATCTACAAGACAAAGTTTGTCTGTTCTCTGTTTGTGGGTATTAAAAATTGTCATATTGCTAAATCTTGTTTGTGTCGTCGTCAAGCGTAGCCACTTTTTCAGTCTTCGAGCAGAAGAAAAGGATCTCTCGCCTGCTGCACTGGTTGCTTGATTGACAGGAAGAAGTTTACATATGGTTATGATTTTACTTATCATACACTTCTCGGTTTCAGAAAGCTGCTTGATCCTAATTTTCTAATATCACTGCACGCAGTTCAAATACGGAATTAAAGTGTGCTAAGTTGGAACACGGCTGAAGTCATCAAAGGCGCAAAAATAATGAGCGGCCCAAGTTGATCAATTATAAATGAAAAAGAGAAGAGAGAAAAGTTTAAATTTGGATTTTTGAGTCAATGTAATGGTCGAAGAGTAATATCTAATTTCTAAACAAATTGCAATAAAGCAAACTATTGGCGGAGAAAAGGAGGTTTTATAACGTCATGACTGGAAGTAAAAGTTCCCTCTTGATCGACAGCCCTTGACGTGTAGGCAATCTCGCGGGAATACTACATTCAAAGAATACCACGAATTGGCTGAATAGTCAGCTGATCAGCTTTGGTGATCCAAGCATTTTTCGTATTAGGGGTAATACTATTACAGTCAAACCGGATGTTCTTTTGATGGGAACTTTGCAAACTTCCGCCGCAACTTTGGTATTTGATTGACAGTTTGATTTGAGCAAGTTGCAATCCGCGCGAGCAAGTTGCTATCGCTTTCGTGCCGTTTTCAAAAATGATTTGAAAAGCAGTTTAATTTGCGACTCGAAATTCTTACTGTGGCTTATGATGACTAACACACATGGCTGAAGTAATGAAGGCACAAAAATTATAAGCGGCACAAGTTGATCAATTATAAATTTAAAAGACAATGGAGAAACATTAAAATTTGGATGTTTGAGTGAAGTAATGGTTGAAGAGTAATATCTTATTTCTGAAAAAAAGATGCAAAAAAAGTAAAATATTTGCGGAGAAAATAAGGTTTCATGTCATGTCAGAGAGTAAAAGTTATCTCTTGATTGACAGTCCCTTAACGTGTATGCAATCAACCGAGAAGACTTTCGCGGGAATACTACCTACGAGAAAACCGCGAATTGGGGCTGGCTAGTCGGTTGATCACCCTTGGTAATCCAAGCATTTTTCGTACTAGGTGTAATTCTGTTAAGTTATAAGTAAACATGGATTACGGAAAACTCCGTGGACCGGTTCGAACGAGCGAAAACAGTGAAGATCAATGAAAATACATCACTGAGTGAAAAAGCGACAGTTGGCTTCGCGGTTAAGGCTATAGCTATCGTATCAAGCGCGCAAAAATATCGAGTCAAAAGAAGAGAAAGGTAAAAATTGGCGCTGTTTACAGTGACTTTTTTGTTGAGTCCGATACCGATAAATCATCGGACTCATTGAGATCTATTGAAATATTATTAATTCACATTTGTTCCTCCGCGCTTTCTTTTGTTTGTTTTCTTCGCCCAGCCACTCTATCGTTCGTATCCTTTTTCGTCTTCCCCATTTTACCAGACCAGCTTCAAGAAAAATCGAGCTACAGAAAAACTCTCTCCCATGCTTGAGCGCATTGCATAACACAAGGGTTTTTCAGTTGGTGATTCGCGCCTAAATTTCGTCGCGAGTTTATCAGGTGGTAAACTTTCTAAGGGCTGATTGGCTTACCAGTGATCTGAGAACCCAGTTGAAAGCATTTGTCGGCGGAGTTTGTTGGCAAAGCAAGAGTTTTTCTTAGCGCTCGCCATTTTCTGGAGTAATTTTTTCGTTTATTGCATGAATTTGTTCGATTGCCCCCAAATTTGAAGAGTAGCTAGATTAGCATATGAAAACACAAATGTGTCTGCGTATTGTTTATCTCGAAATATTTTTTTTTTCGAGAGCGATTTTTGTACGATCACTTCACAATCGTATTTCGAAAATGGTCTGTTATTTTTTACTCCGATACTGAACATGGCAAGACGCAGACAAGCTTTCTTTCTCAGCGTTTTTCGTCCTAAAATCAAGGAAAAATATATTGTCGAAAAACATAATTCTCTTTGACTTGTAGCTGTTTTCAAACGGTGATTAAGGCGCTCGCAATTAGTCCTCGTCAAAAAATCGGCAATTCATTTCTTTTTTTTTTGATTCCTGGTATAGTTGATAGCCAGCTCTATAAGCTTTAAATTGATGCAGTGGATAACAGCTTACACCGGACGCGCTCCAACACTTAGACGTGACACATCACTGAAGGTAAAAGGTAACCTTAAGTTGAGATACTTACTGTACTATGACTGAGGCCTTGCAAATAGAGGGACTTCACTTCCGCCTCTTTGGTACTAGCGGTGGTCTCATCGGTTGACAAAAATGCACTCATCCTTGATGAGGCAGCTGATTTGACTGGAAATCGCACAACGTCTTGCTGGTCATCTTTCTCTTCACTTAAAGGTCGCTTGCGATCCGTGTCATCTCCATTGAAAAAGAAAAGCGTATCACTTGAATAAATATATGTTCATTTCGGATTTTAGGGTAGATCCTTAGAGAGATATCACCTTTGGCAGAGATTATTATTTCGGAGGATGAAAAAAGGTGCTAAATGGATCTGGGACAAAATTGCAAAATAAAATGGGATAATCATTGACAAAGCAAGAAAACTCAGGAGCTACCACGGTACTTCAAAGTACTTCACAATACCACGCGCAGAATTACAGCCGCGCTAAACATTTCGCAAGGTAACATGCCACGAGCACGTGGTGAACAACAGCTGAATGCGGTGAGAATGTGGCAAGAAAAACTATCAAGTGAATTCGGTACAGTGCAAGGCATACCTCTGTAGTCTTTGAGGGCTTGTTTTAGGGCCCATTTCCTGGTCAACGACCAGCCGTCAGGACACAGGTCCTTCAGATCGGCGTCTTCTGCCATAGTTACTTGATGTAGCTCAAATTCGAGCTCTAAAAATTTGGCTTTCATTTCTTCAATTTCTTGTTCCGTTAAAGCTTTAGAATTTTCCTTAAACCATTCTATGATAGGGCTAAAGTGCCCCCTTCCGCCATAGTGGCTGTGTTTAAAATGAACTTTGACGCAAAAGTAAAAAACAAAAAGAAACGCTAAAAGGAGGCCGGCTCCACTTAGCAGAGCGAAGGTTAAGCCTGCACTGCTTGGATACCCTCATTTGGGGCCTTAAATACGTCCAGAAGAAAAACCACCAAAAACAAAATAGTTACGGGAGGGGTAAATCAAGGTACAGTAACTTGCGTTTTGAATTGTGCCCACTCTCCTCAGTTTTACGAATGACGTTTATACATAAATGACAGAGGCTGCATAGATTGACAGCTTGTCAATAAAAGATCCTAAAAGAGATATCCCCGTCTTTTCTTACGGCCAAAAAACTTTAAAGACTTTGTGGACGAGTTTTAATTTAATGAACACTCGCGAAAATCTACTAAAAACTTTGCATGCTCAACCATTTTTTCTTGCCACTTGTATCGCAACTTGATCTGCTGCGACACAATTAGTTGCTCGGCACGTTGCTTAAAATGACTCTCTCGAAACTGACATGTCTCGCAACGTTTTCAGCCGTTCCAAGCATTGATTAAAGGTAAGGTAAATTCCATAGAGTTTACTAAGGTGAAAAGCGTAGCGATAGATGTTTACTTCTGATGGTGTTACATCCAGTCCTGAGCACGCAGCGAAATTAAACGCAAGGTGGAATAAAAATGCCTACATGTAAATGCGGTCTCTTATGTTTATCGCACTTTTTTCAATGTTATCGATGATACTTTGACGCCTTATTCTATACATCTGCTGTAAGTTACTAAAAATATAAATTTATATACGTATAAATAAAAAATAAATAAATAAACAAAAAAATTTAAAAAAAAAACGGGCGGGAGTTTTCACAATTTTTAGAACAGGGATCACGATAAGCAGCTGTCATTCCCAAAACTGAATGGGTTTTCCGACACACACACAAATTACAAAGCAAGCACTGACGACATTCATTTTCGTTCCAGGTTTATTTGATTTCACTGGTAATTGCTGTGGCTTTCGACAATTTTGTTGTCGGGCATTGCCGACTGAAATGAAGTCACTAAATAAAAGATTTACAGAGCAGTACACAGGCGGTACACGTACGTTATAAATCCTTGTACATTTCTTTGCCGCTCTCTGCCAAAAAAACAAAAACAAAATTTGTTTTGCAGAGGAAATTCCCCTGTACAAAATAAACAATTCTGAGCTGACTAATTGCTGGCTTCTTCGATTCGGACATGGAAAAGCAAAGCGAAATTGTGGGCCTTTACATGATGTAAATGAAATATTTGCAAACAGTTCTTCGCACACAAGCATCAAAACAATACCACCCGGTGACGATGAGGGAAGCCATTTAAAGTAGAAAATAAAACGGATGGTGCAATGCTAGAAATTATTTTGTCTTTAAGCCAAGTTATCCTGAGGTGAGCTGAACTCCAAGAATATTTCCCTAGGCCGGCAAAATTTACACAAAAGACCACAACTAGTACGACGGCACAATGAAAACAAAAGACCATAACTAGTACGACTGAAACAACTGCTCCACTTTAATTCGCTTAAATGTTTTCACAAATGTCAATCAATAAAAATCGCGAGTAATGGGTAAACCATTTGGTCACTAGACCCTGTCCTACGCGTGCCATTTTTCTTTTTTTTTTCCTCCCGGAAACTTTCGTTTTCAAGCAAATGCGACATCTTTTTCTTGGCAATTTTTGTTGCAAATCTTATACTTTACCTCCAAGAAGCCACAGACTGAGCTGAACCCGGTGCTTGGTAGGCGAGAGGTCCCGGGTTCAACTCCCGGACAGGCCCCTTTTTTTTTCTTTTTCCTTTATTTTGTTTTTCTTTTTTTCGTTTTAAATATTGTTTTTGTAAAACATTTTCTTTCTTTTTCAAGGAATAAAAAACAAAAGTAAACGCGCGCACACACGAAGGCAAACAAAAGCGAAGTCAATGAACGAAGGTGGACACAGCCGAAAACTCAGTCAGTAATCACTTTGCCATCATATAGATTGTGTTATTAATTCGTTTTCTTTATTAGCATCTTTGATTCAGCTGAAAAGAAATTGTATCTTTATTTAAATGTCTAATATCGCATTAAATTGGATGTTTGGTTCGCGAGCTGGCCGCCATATTGAATCTAAAACGAGAGAAGTCTGGGGAAGAGTAAGGGTTAACTCTGAGGCTGGACCTCTGGCAACAGAGGAATGTACATTGCAAGATTGCAAACCTTTTCAACTCATTCGCGCGCGATGGGCAGTAGATGAGGCATTGTGATACTGCAAATGTGCATGAAAATATAGACCCGCAGATGGAAATTGTAGGTCACGAACAGAGTTGATTAGGGAGCTTAAGGCGGGGGTACACATGATTTTCAGTGAAATGTTGGTAAGGTTAAAGAGAGGTTGAAAGGGAAAGAAAGGGTTATGGAACACCACCAGACAGTTGCCCGACCTCACAATGGCACCCCAGGTTGTTGGGCAACTGTTTGGAGTGTATCTACCAATTTTTAACTTCAAACTCTACTTCTAAAACAACACCAAATCTTCAAAATTTCCTATTTCCATACTAATGATTTTACTAATCCTTTCAGAAAAACTATTTATCTCCAAATATACCTAAAAATCCCCCAAAAATTTACAAAATGACCCAAAACATAGATATGTGAAATGAGCATAGAGATTCTTGATTGCTTGAAACGTAAACGAGATATTTGCATTAAAAGCATAATACCCAGCCAAAATCCGGCTTTCATGTGGACCCCCGCCTTAAGCACGCAAGTTTTTGAGACGAGGACGGCAACCGGAAGTGAGCTATTTTCACTTTTAACTTGCCCTCACACAACCACATTCTCATTGCTAAGTATCTTTTCTCCTTTAGAAATGAATAGTATAAAATTTGGGAGACAAGACGGTCCTAGCATGCAAAATGTTCTCTTCTGGCTGCTGTCCGCGTCTCACGCAAACGCAAGTTATTTCACAAGCTACCCCTCTGCCCTTAGTAAACGTCTGAAGCTCAGATACATGTGTGTAAAGGAAAAAAATGTTTGTATAGTCCAATAAATCAATAAATGAATCAAAAGCAATCTCCGAATTTGCAAAATTTACAACATGCTTGGAGAAGCCCAAATAACATCCAACCCTAGGGGGACCCCAAACAGGTTTATTTTGACACAGGCTTTCCGCTGATCTTCGAGGAACCGACGAGGAAGCCATTTTGGCAAGGCACACGTTTGCCTTCGTGTCGGTAAGTAAGCATTGTATTTTGTGTGTTGATTTACTTTGGTACTCTTCAATATACAACGCAAACATCAATCATAAACAGCCACGATACGTACTGTAAGTTCACTGAGCATTTTGGAATCTCACTCGCTCGAACAAAAGGTGCCATACGATCGGGTGAAAAACTGAAAGACAGACCACGGTTACCATGCAGTCACATTACATCAGTCACAGGCATTGTTATCAAGTTGATAAGACGAAACTGGTTTGGAGGCTTAAATAATAAAATGTAATCTGCATAAGGCAACGGTCGAGGAGCGGATTACGATGAGCACTGTTGCATATGCCATGCATGTAACTTCGTAATCCACGGCAAGTCGAACAATTTTCCAAGGACCAATTGCAAACATACCTCGTTGTCAGTTAAATTTCATTCTGCGTAAAATGGTAGTTGTCGATACAGCTGCAACTGTCAAGAAATATTATAGTAATTAGTGTCAGTTTGCAGAGTGCCATGCTGGTAGAGAAATTTTTTTTGTCCATACATCGTCTGTAAAATTACAAGACGATGTATGGACAAAAAAAAAAAAATTCTCTACATTTAGTTATAAACTAGTACAAATTTCTCCTATCATGATTTTGGTAAATTCTGGTGCATTTTTAAGCATTAGTAGCTGGTTTTGCGAGCTCACCGAACTAATTTTTGTCATGATACCATACATTTATTCTAATGGTTACCCCCAACAACGCAAAGGATTATGGGTATGTGCAAGTAGCGAATATGCATTTTCGACCCCAATGCACTTTCTAATTCTCCCTTTCATCCTCACACTTGGTGGAGACGATATTTTCATGATCTGTACTGAAGGACTAGATCATCTGAAAATATTCGTCAATTCTGTCAATAACATTCATCTTATTATTAAGTTCAGTACCAATCAATCGTTAACCAACGCCTCCTTTCTTGGCATCATAGTGTCTCTACATAACGGTGCTGCAGAAAATTAGCTTCGCAATGAGAAATATTACACAATACCCCCCTCCAAATCTCCCAAAAATTATGACGCACCTCCCTCCCCCCCCCCCCCCCCCAACCACCACCTACACGCTAGGAAACAATGTTTAGTGAAAGATTGCGACTGCGACGAGTATGAGATGCCAAACAACGCCGAGAGTGGTTATAATTGTGCTTGCTGTGCATGTCCGCCAGCAAAACACAAACGCGATGACAGCAGCTCTTTGGATTCCTCGGCACCTGTTGAACAGTCTGTCCGCAAGCCAGGTAATGAAGAACGGGGTTAAAGGAGCTCTTACACTGCACAGCCTCAGCAGAAGTGGAAAGACAAGAAGTATGGACGGGTTCCAAATCCTAAGAAAAATATTAGCTTGTTTGGAAATGAGTTGTTGCCACGGTTCTATGACAGCTTCAGAGAGAGGGCAGGTAGTGACCCCAGTGTCATGAGAAAAATGTTCATAGCAGAGAGAGATAGACAGTACTCAGTCGTTCAAGATGTCAGGAAATGCGAAGCCAGCTATCAATACCTGGTAAGTGACAATCCAGCTTGTGCTGGGCAGTTTTTTGTGTGAGAAATACCACCCCAAACCGCATGACATGATGACAGTCTTTTTAGTGAAAGAACAGGAAAGCTACAAACAGGCCTTACCTGCCACCATAAATTTAATTCAGACACCCTGCACTTAATCTCAACTGGCATTCAAGATAATATCGCTCAACTAATTGAGGACCTTGAAACTGCATCAAAAAAATACAAGGCTACCTATTCTATTGGTTTCAAAACCAACGTATCAAAATCCAGGAGAAGGAAGGAGTCAAAAGGGAAGCAAGAAAAAGGAGTTCCTTGGCCGTAGAAAATCGAAAGAGTAGAGCTTCCGTTCACTGGGGGGGGGGGGGGGGGGGACACCAGTTGATGGTGAATATGAGCCAGAGAAGTATGGAGTGTCACAGATCGATAATGTCGATCTAGATATTCTTGGTTTGTTTACCTCTCGCAATGATAAAGCTTGTTTAGGAGATCTGTTATATTCTAAACGCTTCATTGGAGAAGCTGAAGAGTTAGTTCAATAGCTTTTATCATCAGTTTCTTAAACACAAACATAAACGTGTCATTTTGATAATCAAGTTGATTTCATTGACAATGGCTGTATGGTCCATTTCATTTTGACCGTAAGCCGTGTTTTTGTACTGTAAGCCATGTTTTTTTTATATCGTAAGCCATGCTTTATTCATATTAAATCAGTTCGGAAAGTAATGAGTACAACTTTTAGTGAAATATCTTTGGTATTTGAATCTTAAAGTCAGTTTTTCGGTTGCCCCCCCCCCCCCCCCACTTTCCCGAAATTTACATGTTACCCCCTCCCTAAGGCTGTGAGTTTACAGTGTGCCCCCTCTCATTTAACTGCCCCCCCCCCCCTCTCTCTCCTGATAATTATCGCACGGTCTCTGATTGGGCTTCTGCTTGAGAAGTTTCTCCTTCACATCTTCTTGGACCTTTGGTTTTACAGTGCGTTTACTGAAACCGGGGCCACCCAGACAATGAAAACCAATCAGTTGGCAGAAATGAAATAGATTCCAACATTTTCAAATCCAGCCAATGAAATGTGTGGTACAAAACAATGAAATCTCAACTTGTTCTTTGTGATGCTTACGTACGCGACTACGGTGTCGCTTATCAATAAATTGTCCATTTGAAACCGTTATTACTTTCGCGTGCTTGAATTTTATTGTATCAGGAGCCCATGATCGCATGCTGAGATTTCAAAGGGGTAGTTGGTTTGTTTAGAAAATATTTGAAAAAGGAAAGCTGCATAAGAATGTGTAGTGTAGGGCTTGAATATTGTCGCGGCTGTTTCATAGAAACCCTTGAAATGGTCTCTGAGAAGGGAAGTTACTAATGGTGCCGTCGTTTGCTTTTGTTGAGTGATTTTACACCCTGAGGCTTTCATAGTACAACGCGGAAAGGATTTCCGATGAAGATGTTATTTCAATACAGTGACAACCCAGAAAGGGAGCTCAAACTCCGAAATGTACAGCTGCTGAGAAGTAAACGCAATCGTTTTTTCCAAGAACTGCGTGGTGAATTTCACGGTAATGACGACCGAAAGCTGTGTATAAATAGAAACACGCACAGACAACAGGAGCGAAATCTATTTTGTAAACATGTGCTAAAATCTATTATATTCTACGATTCTGAGCAAAAACCGTAAAGAATAATTTTTTGGCCGTACGTTCACAGTTGAAAACAGACAATGTAAATGATTTACCACCGTTGCAAATGTAAAGCCTAAAGTAAAGCAGAAAATTTCTTAGCGATTTGACAATTTTTTGCAAACAACGTAGTCGTGAGCATCACAACGAACAAGTTGAGATTTCATTGTTTTGTACCGGACGTTTGATTGGCCGGATTTGAAAATAGGACATTTGATTGGTTGGATTTGAAAAAAGTTGGAATCTATTGTTTCGGTTTTGCCATCTGATTGGTTTTCATTATCTCGTTGGCCCCGGTTTCAGTAAACGCACTGTAACAGGTAACTGGTGGTGGGGAGCAGGAAGTTGCTAGAGAATCAACTACCTTTATATATTGTTTTGTATACACCTGCGGTAGGCTGGTTACTAATTTTGGTATCTTTTTATCGTAGTGTCCATAGTGTTGTCTGCGTCATTGCACTCTGACAGGAGAGCAGGATAATTCACAGTACCCTAAAAATAACGAAAGCGACAACTTACTTTGACAGTGTAACCGAGAGTTCACTACAAGGGTTGGTGGTCTGTCAGCAACGTGAAACGACCATACAAAAACTGTTGGAACTTGCGCAATGCGAAAATAATGGCCAATGCTTCCTTCTCTATCACAGAGTAGTTTTTTTTCTGCAGCTGTTAACCCCTATATCAAATTGAAGTTTAAAGAGCTGGCTATCAAACTATATCAAGAATTTTGAAATAAAATAAATTGCCGATTGTTTTACGACCACTAAATGCGCCTTAAACACCGTTTGGAACAGCTACAAGTAAAAGAGAATTTTGTTTTTCGCCAATTTATTTTTTCCTCTGTTTCAGGACGAAAAGCGCTAAGAAAGGCGGATTGTCTGCGTCTTGCCATGTTCATTGTTGCAGTAAAAAGGAACAGAGCATTTTCGAAATAGGATTTTAAAAAATGTGAAGTGATGGTACAAAAATCGCTCTCTAAGAAAAACTATTTCGAAATATGTTGATCTAGCTTCTGTCTGAATTTGAGGGCAATCGAACAAATTCTGCTTCAAGCGACAAAATTTATTCCGGAAAACAGCGAGCACTGAAAAAATCTTCTTTTGCCAACAAACTCCGGCGACAAACGCTTTGAAATGGGTTCTCAGATCACTGGTGAGCCAATCAGCCCTTAGAAAGTGTACCACCTGATAAACTCGAGGTGAAACTGTAATTGAAAAACCCTTGTGTTGTGCAATGCGCTCAAGGACGAGAGAGAGAATTTCTCTGTAGGTCGATTTTTCTTAAAGCGGGTCTGACAAAATGAGGAAGCCAAAAATGGATACGAACAATAGAGTGGCTTAGCGAAGAAAACAAACAAAAGGAGGTGCGGCGGAGCAAAATGCGCATGGATAATATTTCAATTGATCTTAATGAGTCCAATGATTCATCGGTATCGGACTCAACAGAAGAGTCACTGTAAACGTCGCAAATTTTTACCTTTTTTGTTCTCTTGACGAAATTCTCCGTAGTCCAGGCTTACTTACTTACCACTTACAGTCAAACCGGATGTTCTTTTGATGAGAACTTTGCAAACTTCCGCCGGAACATTGGTATTTTGGTTGACAGTTTGAGTAGAGCAAGTTGCTCAGTTCATTTGGTACCTGATGGCAAGAACTCGTTGGGATTTTCCAGAACTTTCAAGTGTTAATTCAGTATTTTGAAGACAAGTTTGCGCTGGAGTTTTAACGTGGATGAGCCACTGCCGTGAGCACTGAACCACACGCTGTACCAAGCAAGATATTCTCGATCGCGTGAAAGAATCTGTACCGTTTGCTGCCGTTGTTTCGAAATGTAAAGGAAGCCACTATTGTTGCTAATTCGTTAGCTATCGAAACTCAAAGGAACGATAAGTTACGTGCGTGCATTGTAAAATTATATGGAAACGACGGGACTGCAACTGTTGCGTTTATATGTCCGTAAATACACAAAACTTCAAGTTTGTTTACAATTTGATAGCATGTAGCGGAATATTAGATACCGTTTGAGGCGATAATCCAACTTCTTCCGCGTTTTGTGCCTGTTTTGAACTGACTAGACGTCCACAGGGCAGTTATTTTCTCCCTTTTCAAGCTTCGTGATACGATTATAATGTGTGTTAGTCATCATAAGCCACAGTAAGAATTTCGAGTCGCAAATTAAACTGCTTTTCAAATCATTTTTGAAAACGGCACGAAAGCGATAGCAACTTGCTCGCGCGGATTGCAACTTGCTCAAATCAAACTGTCAATCAAATACCAAAGTTGCGGCGGAAGTTTGCAAAGTTCCCATCAAAAGAACATCCGGTTTGACTGTAATAGTATTACCCCTAATACGAAAAATGCTTGGATCACCAAAGCTGATCAGCTGACTATTCAGCCAATTCGTGGTATTCTTTGAATGTAGTATTCCCGCTGATCGACAGCCTTGACGTGTAGGCAATCTCGCGGGAATACTACATTCAAAGAATACCACGAATTGGCTGAATAGTCAGCTGATCAGCTTTGGTGATCCAAGCATTTTTCGTATTAGGGGTAATACTATTACAGTCAAACCGGATGTTCTTTTGATGGGAACTTTGCAAACTTCCGCCGCAACTTTGGTATTTGATTGACAGTTTGATTTGAGCAAGTTGCAATCCGCGCGAGCAAGTTGCTATCGCTTTCGTGCCGTTTTCAAAAATGATTTGAAAAGCAGTTTAATTTGCGACTCGAAATTCTTACTGTGGCTTATGATGACTAACACACATTATAATCGTATCACGAAGCTTGAAAAGGGAGAAAATAACTGCCCTGTGGACGTCTAGTCAGTTCAAAACAGGCACAAAACGCGGAAGAAGTTGGATTATCGCCTCAAACGGTATCTAATATTCCGCTACATGCTATCAAATTGTAAACAAACTTGAAGTTTTGTGTATTTACGGACATATAAACGCAACAGTTGCAGTCCCGTCGTTTCCATATAATTTTACAATGCACGCACGTAACTTATCGTTCCTTTGAGTTTCGATAGCTAACGAATTAGCAACAATAGTGGCTTCCTTTACATTTCGAAACAACGGCAGCAAACGGTACAGATTCTTTCACGCGATCGAGAATATCTTGCTTGGTACAGCGTGTGGTTCAGTGCTCACGGCAGTGGCTCATCCACGTTAAAACTCCAGCGCAAACTTGTCTTCAAAATACTGAATTAACACTTGAAAGTTCTGGAAAATCCCAACGAGTTCTTGCCATCAGGTACCAAATGAACTGAGCAACTTGCTCTACTCAAACTGTCAACCAAAATACCAATGTTCCGGCGGAAGTTTGCAAAGTTCTCATCAAAAGAACATCCGGTTTGACTGTAAGTGGTAAGTAAGTAAGCCTGGACTACGGAGAATTTCGTCAAGAGAACAAAAAAGGTAAAAATTTGCGACGTTTACAGTGACTCTTCTGTTGAGTCCGATACCGATGAATCATTGGACTCATTAAGATCAATTGAAATATTATCCATGCGCATTTTGCTCCGCCGCACCTCCTTTTGTTTGTTTTCTTCGCTAAGCCACTCTATTGTTCGTATCCATTTTTGGCTTCCTCATTTTGTCAGACCCGCTTTAAGAAAAATCGACCTACAGAGAAATTCTCTCTCTCGTCCTTGAGCGCATTGCACAACACAAGGGTTTTTCAATTACAGTTTCACCTCGAGTTTATCAGGTGGTACACTTTCTAAGGGCTGATTGGCTCACCAGTGATCTGAGAACCCATTTCAAAGCGTTTGTCGCCGGAGTTTGTTGGCAAAAGAAGATTTTTTCAGTGCTCGCTGTTTTCCGGAATAAATTTTGTCGCTTGAAGCAGAATTTGTTCGATTGCCCTCAAATTCAGACAGAAGCTAGATCAACATATTTCGAAATAGTTTTTCTTAGAGAGCGATTTTTGTACCATCACTTCACATTTTTTAAAATCCTATTTCGAAAATGCTCTGTTCCTTTTTACTGCAACAATGAACATGGCAAGACGCAGACAATCCGCCTTTCTTAGCGCTTTTCGTCCTGAAACAGAGGAAAAAATAAATTGGCGAAAAACAAAATTCTCTTTTACTTGTAGCTGTTCCAAACGGTGTTTAAGGCGCATTTAGTGGTCGTAAAACAATCGGCAATTTATTTTATTTCAAAATTCTTGATATAGTTTGATAGCCAGCTCTTTAAACTTCAATTTGATATAGGGGTTAACAGCTGCAGAAAAAAAACTACTCTGTGATAGAGAAGGAAGCATTGGCCATTATTTTCGCATTGCGCAAGTTCCAACAGTTTTTGTATGGTCGTTTCACGTTGCTGACAGACCACCAACCCTTGTAGTGAACTCTCGGTTACACTGTCAAAGTAAGTTGTCGCTTTCGTTATTTTTAGGGTACTGTGAATTATCCTGCTCTCCTGTCAGAGTGCAATGACGCAGACAACACTATGGACACTACGATAAAAAGATACCAAAATTAGTAACCAGCCTACCGCAGGTGTATACAAAACAATATATAAAGGTAGTTGATTCTCTAGCAACTTCCTGCTCCCCACCACCAGTTACCTGTTACAGTGCGTTTACTGAAACCGGGGCCAACGAGATAATGAAAACCAATCAGATGGCAAAACCGAAACAATAGATTCCAACTTTTTTCAAATCCAACCAATCAAATGTCCTATTTTCAAATCCGGCCAATCAAACGTCCGGTACAAAACAATGAAATCTCAACTTGTTCGTTGTGATGCTCACGACTACGTTGTTTGCAAAAAATTGTCAAATCGCTAAGAAATTTTCTGCTTTACTTTAGGCTTTACATTTGCAACGGTGGTAAATCATTTACATTGTCTGTTTTCAACTGTGAACGTACGGCCAAAAAATTATTCTTTACGGTTTTTGCTCAGAATCGTAGAATATAATAGATTTTAGCACATGTTTACAAAATAGATTTCGCTCCTGTTGTCTGTGCGTGTTTCTATTTATACACAGCTTTCGGTCGTCATTACCGTGAAATTCACCACGCAGTTCTTGGAAAAACGATTGCGTTTACTTCTCAGCAGCTGTACATTTCGGAGTTTGAGCTCCCTTTCTGGGTTGTCACTGTATTGAAATAACATCTTCATCGGAAATCCTTTCCGCGTTGTACTATGAAAGCCTCAGGGTGTAAAATCACTCAACAAAAGCAAACGACGGCACCATTAGTAACTTCCCTTCTCAGAGACCATTTCAAGGGTTTCTATGAAACAGCCGCGACAATATTCAAGCCCTACACTACACATTCTTATGCAGCTTTCCTTTTTCAAATATTTTCTAAACAAACCAACTACCCCTTTGAAATCTCAGCATGCGATCATGGGCTCCTGATACAATAAAATTCAAGCACGCGAAAGTAATAACGGTTTCAAATGGACAATTTATTGATAAGCGACACCGTAGTCGCGTACGTAAGCATCACAAAGAACAAGTTGAGATTTCATTGTTTTGTACCACACATTTCATTGGCTGGATTTGAAAATGTTGGAATCTATTTCATTTCTGCCAACTGATTGGTTTTCATTGTCTGGGTGGCCCCGGTTTCAGTAAACGCACTGTAAAACCAAAGGTCCAAGAAGATGTGAAGGAGAAACTTCTCAAGCAGAAGCCCAATCAGAGACCGTGCGATAATTATCAGGAGAGAGAGGGGGGGGGGGGCAGTTAAATGAGAGGGGGCACACTGTAAACTCACAGCCTTAGGGAGGGGGTAACATGTAAATTTCGGGAAAGTGGGGGGGGGGGGGGGGCAACCGAAAAACTGACTTTAAGATTCAAATACCAAAGATATTTCACTAAAAGTTGTACTCATTACTTTCCGAACTGATTTAATATGAATAAAGCATGGCTTACGATATAAAAAAAACATGGCTTACAGTACAAAAACACGGCTTACGGTCAAAATGAAATGGACCATACAGCCATTGTCAATGAAATCAACTTGATTATCAAAATGACACGTTTATGTTTGTGTTTAAGAAACTGATGATAAAAGCTATTGAACTAACTCTTCAGCTTCTCCAATGAAGCGTTTAGAATATAACAGATCTCCTAACAAGCTTTATCATTGCGAGAGGTAAACAAACCAAGAATATCTAGATCGACATTATCGATCTGTGACACTCCATACTTCTCTGGCTCATATTCACCATCAACTGGTGTCCCCCCCCCCCCCCCCCCCCAGTGAACGGAAGCTCTACTCTTTCGATTTTCTACGGCCAAGGAACTCCTTTTTCTTGCTTCCCTTTTGACTCCTTCCTTCTCCTGGATTTTGATACGTTGGTTTTGAAACCAATAGAATAGGTAGCCTTGTATTTTTTTGATGCAGTTTCAAGGTCCTCAATTAGTTGAGCGATATTATCTTGAATGCCAGTTGAGATTAAGTGCAGGGTGTCTGAATTAAATTTATGGTGGCAGGTAAGGCCTGTTTGTAGCTTTCCTGTTCTTTCACTAAAAAGACTGTCATCATGTCATGCGGTTTGGGGTGGTATTTCTCACACAAAAAACTGCCCAGCACAAGCTGGATTGTCACTTACCAGGTATTGATAGCTGGCTTCGCATTTCCTGACATCTTGAACGACTGAGTACTGTCTATCTCTCTCTGCTATGAACATTTTTCTCATGACACTGGGGTCACTACCTGCCCTCTCTCTGAAGCTGTCATAGAACCGTGGCAACAACTCATTTCCAAACAAGCTAATATTTTTCTTAGGATTTGGAACCCGTCCATACTTCTTGTCTTTCCACTTCTGCTGAGGCTGTGCAGTGTAAGAGCTCCTTTAACCCCGTTCTTCATTACCTGGCTTGCGGACAGACTGTTCAACAGGTGCCGAGGAATCCAAAGAGCTGCTGTCATCGCGTTTGTGTTTTGCTGGCGGACATGCACAGCAAGCACAATTATAACCACTCTCGGCGTTGTTTGGCATCTCATACTCGTCGCAGTCGCAATCTTTCACTAAACATTGTTTCCTAGCGTGTAGGTGGTGGTTGGGGGGGGGGGGGGGGGAGGGAGGTGCGTCATAATTTTTGGGAGATTTGGAGGGGGGTATTGTGTAATATTTCTCATTGCGAAGCTAATTTTCTGCAGCACCGTTATGTAGAGACACTATGATGCCAAGAAAGGAGGCGTTGGTTAACGATTGATTGGTACTGAACTTAATAATAAGATGAATGTTATTGACAGAATTGACGAATATTTTCAGATGATCTAGTCCTTCAGTACAGATCATGAAAATATCGTCTCCACCAAGTGTGAGGATGAAAGGGAGAATTAGAAAGTGCATTGGGGTCGAAAATGCATATTCGCTACTTGCACATACCCATAATCCTTTGCGTTGTTGGGGGTAACCATTAGAATAAATGTATGGTATCATGACAAAAATTAGTTCGGTGAGCTCGCAAAACCAGCTACTAATGCTTAAAAATGCACCAGAATTTACCAAAATCATGATAGGAGAAATTTGTACTAGTTTATAACTAAATGTAGAGAATTTTTTTTTTTTTGTCCATACATCGTCTTGTAATTTTACAGACGATGTATGGACAAAAAAAATTTCTCTACCAGCATGGCACTCTGCAAACTGACACTAATTACTATAATATTTCTTGACAGTTGCAGCTGTATCGACAACTACCATTTTACGCAGAATGAAATTTAACTGACAACGAGGTATGTTTGCAATTGGTCCTTGGAAAATTGTTCGACTTGCCGTGGATTACGAAGTTACATGCATGGCATATGCAACAGTGCTCATCGTAATCCGCTCCTCGACCGTTGCCTTATGCAGATTACATTTTATTATTTAAGCCTCCAAACCAGTTTCGTCTTATCAACTTGATAACAATGCCTGTGACTGATGTAATGTGACTGCATGGTAACCGTGGTCTGTCTTTCAGTTTTTCACCCGATCGTATGGCACCTTTTGTTCGAGCGAGTGAGATTCCAAAATGCTCAGTGAACTTACAGTACGTATCGTGGCTGTTTATGATTGATGTTTGCGTTGTATATTGAAGAGTACCAAAGTAAATCAACACACAAAATACAATGCTTACTTACCGACACGAAGGCAAACGTGTGCCTTGCCAAAATGGCTTCCTCGTCGGTTCCTCGAAGATCAGCGGAAAGCCTGTGTCAAAATAAACCTGTTTGGGGTCCCCCTAGGGTTGGATGTTATTTGGGCTTCTCCAAGCATGTTGTAAATTTTGCAAATTCGGAGATTGCTTTTGATTCATTTATTGATTTATTGGACTATACAAACATTTTTTTCCTTTACACACATGTATCTGAGCTTCAGACGTTTACTAAGGGCAGAGGGGTAGCTTGTGAAATAACTTGCGTTTGCGTGAGACGCGGACAGCAGCCAGAAGAGAACATTTTGCATGCTAGGACCGTCTTGTCTCCCAAATTTTATACTATTCATTTCTAAAGGAGAAAAGATACTTAGCAATGAGAATGTGGTTGTGTGAGGGCAAGTTAAAAGTGAAAATAGCTCACTTCCGGTTGCCGTCCTCGTCTCAAAAACTTGCGTGCTTAAGGCGGGGGTCCACATGAAAGCCGGATTTTGGCTGGGTATTATGCTTTTAATGCAAATATCTCGTTTACGTTTCAAGCAATCAAGAATCTCTATGCTCATTTCACATATCTATGTTTTGGGTCATTTTGTAAATTTTTGGGGGATTTTTAGGTATATTTGGAGATAAATAGTTTTTCTGAAAGGATTAGTAAAATCATTAGTATGGAAATAGGAAATTTTGAAGATTTGGTGTTGTTTTAGAAGTAGAGTTTGAAGTTAAAAATTGGTAGATACACTCCAAACAGTTGCCCAACAACCTGGGGTGCCATTGTGAGGTCGGGCAACTGTCTGGTGGTGTTCCATAACCCTTTCTTTCCCTTTCAACCTCTCTTTAACCTTACCAACATTTCACTGAAAATCATGTGTACCCCCGCCTTAAGCTCCCTAATCAACTCTGTTCGTGACCTACAATTTCCATCTGCGGGTCTATATTTTCATGCACATTTGCAGTATCACAATGCCTCATCTACTGCCCATCGCGCGCGAATGAGTTGAAAAGGTTTGCAATCTTGCAATGTACATTCCTCTGTTGCCAGAGGTCCAGCCTCAGAGTTAACCCTTACTCTTCCCCAGACTTCTCTCGTTTTAGATTCAATATGGCGGCCAGCTCGCGAACCAAACATCCAATTTAATGCGATATTAGACATTTAAATAAAGATACAATTTCTTTTCAGCTGAATCAAAGATGCTAATAAAGAAAACGAATTAATAACACAATCTATATGATGGCAAAGTGATTACTGACTGAGTTTTCGGCTGTGTCCACCTTCGTTCATTGACTTCGCTTTTGTTTGCCTTCGTGTGTGCGCGCGTTTACTTTTGTTTTTTATTCCTTGAAAAAGAAAGAAAATGTTTTACAAAAACAATATTTAAAACGAAAAAAAGAAAAACAAAATAAAGGAAAAAGAAAAAAAAGGGGCCTGTCCGGGAGTTGAACCCGGGACCTCTCGCCTACCAAGCACCGGGTTCAGCTCAGTCTGTGGCTTCTTGGAGGTAAAGTATAAGATTTGCAACAAAAATTGCCAAGAAAAAGATGTCGCATTTGCTTGAAAACGAAAGTTTCCGGGAGGAAAAAAAAAAGAAAAATGGCACGCGTAGGACAGGGTCTAGTGACCAAATGGTTTACCCATTACTCGCGATTTTTATTGATTGACATTTGTGAAAACATTTAAGCGAATTAAAGTGGAGCAGTTGTTTCAGTCGTACTAGTTATGGTCTTTTGTTTTCATTGTGCCGTCGTACTAGTTGTGGTCTTTTGTGTAAATTTTGCCGGCCTAGGGAAATATTCTTGGAGTTCAGCTCACCTCAGGATAACTTGGCTTAAAGACAAAATAATTTCTAGCATTGCACCATCCGTTTTATTTTCTACTTTAAATGGCTTCCCTCATCGTCACCGGGTGGTATTGTTTTGATGCTTGTGTGCGAAGAACTGTTTGCAAATATTTCATTTACATCATGTAAAGGCCCACAATTTCGCTTTGCTTTTCCATGTCCGAATCGAAGAAGCCAGCAATTAGTCAGCTCAGAATTGTTTATTTTGTACAGGGGAATTTCCTCTGCAAAACAAATTTTGTTTTTGTTTTTTTGGCAGAGAGCGGCAAAGAAATGTACAAGGATTTATAACGTACGTGTACCGCCTGTGTACTGCTCTGTAAATCTTTTATTTAGTGACTTCATTTCAGTCGGCAATGCCCGACAACAAAATTGTCGAAAGCCACAGCAATTACCAGTGAAATCAAATAAACCTGGAACGAAAATGAATGTCGTCAGTGCTTGCTTTGTAATTTGTGTGTGTGTCGGAAAACCCATTCAGTTTTGGGAATGACAGCTGCTTATCGTGATCCCTGTTCTAAAAATTGTGAAAACTCCCGCCCGTTTTTTTTTTAAATTTTTTTGTTTATTTATTTATTTTTTATTTATACGTATATAAATTTATATTTTTAGTAACTTACAGCAGATGTATAGAATAAGGCGTCAAAGTATCATCGATAACATTGAAAAAAGTGCGATAAACATAAGAGACCGCATTTACATGTAGGCATTTTTATTCCACCTTGCGTTTAATTTCGCTGCGTGCTCAGGACTGGATGTAACACCATCAGAAGTAAACATCTATCGCTACGCTTTTCACCTTAGTAAACTCTATGGAATTTACCTTACCTTTAATCAATGCTTGGAACGGCTGAAAACGTTGCGAGACATGTCAGTTTCGAGAGAGTCATTTTAAGCAACGTGCCGAGCAACTAATTGTGTCGCAGCAGATCAAGTTGCGATACAAGTGGCAAGAAAAAATGGTTGAGCATGCAAAGTTTTTAGTAGATTTTCGCGAGTGTTCATTAAATTAAAACTCGTCCACAAAGTCTTTAAAGTTTTTTGGCCGTAAGAAAAGACGGGGATATCTCTTTTAGGATCTTTTATTGACAAGCTGTCAATCTATGCAGCCTCTGTCATTTATGTATAAACGTCATTCGTAAAACTGAGGAGAGTGGGCACAATTCAAAACGCAAGTTACTGTACCTTGATTTACCCCTCCCGTAACTATTTTGTTTTTTGGTGGTTTTTCTTCTGGACGTATTTAAGGCCCCAAATGAGGGTATCCAAGCAGTGCAGGCTTAACCTTCGCTCTGCTAAGTGGAGCCGGCCTCCTTTTAGCGTTTCTTTTTGTTTTTTACTTTTGCGTCAAAGTTCATTTTAAACACAGCCACTATGGCGGAAGGGGGCACTTTAGCCCTATCATAGAATGGTTTAAGGAAAATTCTAAAGCTTTAACGGAACAAGAAATTGAAGAAATGAAAGCCAAATTTTTAGAGCTCGAATTTGAGCTACATCAAGTAACTATGGCAGAAGACGCCGATCTGAAGGACCTGTGTCCTGACGGCTGGTCGTTGACCAGGAAATGGGCCCTAAAACAAGCCCTCAAAGACTACAGAGGTATGCCTTGCACTGTACCGAATTCACTTGATAGTTTTTCTTGCCACATTCTCACCGCATTCAGCTGTTGTTCACCACGTGCTCGTGGCATGTTACCTTGCGAAATGTTTAGCGCGGCTGTAATTCTGCGCGTGGTATTGTGAAGTACTTTGAAGTACCGTGGTAGCTCCTGAGTTTTCTTGCTTTGTCAATGATTATCCCATTTTATTTTGCAATTTTGTCCCAGATCCATTTAGCACCTTTTTTCATCCTCCGAAATAATAATCTCTGCCAAAGGTGATATCTCTCTAAGGATCTACCCTAAAATCCGAAATGAACATATATTTATTCAAGTGATACGCTTTTCTTTTTCAATGGAGATGACACGGATCGCAAGCGACCTTTAAGTGAAGAGAAAGATGACCAGCAAGACGTTGTGCGATTTCCAGTCAAATCAGCTGCCTCATCAAGGATGAGTGCATTTTTGTCAACCGATGAGACCACCGCTAGTACCAAAGAGGCGGAAGTGAAGTCCCTCTATTTGCAAGGCCTCAGTCATAGTACAGTAAGTATCTCAACTTAAGGTTACCTTTTACCTTCAGTGATGTGTCACGTCTAAGTGTTGGAGCGCGTCCGGTGTAAGCTGTTATCCACTGCATCAATTTAAAGCTTATAGAGCTGGCTATCAACTATACCAGGAATCAAAAAAAAAAGAAATGAATTGCCGATTTTTTGACGAGGACTAATTGCGAGCGCCTTAATCACCGTTTGAAAACAGCTACAAGTCAAAGAGAATTATGTTTTTCGACAATATATTTTTCCTTGATTTTAGGACGAAAAACGCTGAGAAAGAAAGCTTGTCTGCGTCTTGCCATGTTCAGTATCGGAGTAAAAAATAACAGACCATTTTCGAAATACGATTGTGAAGTGATCGTACAAAAATCGCTCTCGAAAAAAAAAATATTTCGAGATAAACAATACGCAGACACATTTGTGTTTTCATATGCTAATCTAGCTACTCTTCAAATTTGGGGGCAATCGAACAAATTCATGCAATAAACGAAAAAATTACTCCAGAAAATGGCGAGCGCTAAGAAAAACTCTTGCTTTGCCAACAAACTCCGCCGACAAATGCTTTCAACTGGGTTCTCAGATCACTGGTAAGCCAATCAGCCCTTAGAAAGTTTACCACCTGATAAACTCGCGACGAAATTTAGGCGCGAATCACCAACTGAAAAACCCTTGTGTTATGCAATGCGCTCAAGCATGGGAGAGAGTTTTTCTGTAGCTCGATTTTTCTTGAAGCTGGTCTGGTAAAATGGGGAAGACGAAAAAGGATACGAACGATAGAGTGGCTGGGCGAAGAAAACAAACAAAAGAAAGCGCGGAGGAACAAATGTGAATTAATAATATTTCAATAGATCTCAATGAGTCCGATGATTTATCGGTATCGGACTCAACAAAAAAGTCACTGTAAACAGCGCCAATTTTTACCTTTCTCTTCTTTTGACTCGATATTTTTGCGCGCTTGATACGATAGCTATAGCCTTAACCGCGAAGCCAACTGTCGCTTTTTCACTCAGTGATGTATTTTCATTGATCTTCACTGTTTTCGCTCGTTCGAACCGGTCCACGGAGTTTTCCGTAATCCATGTTTACTTATAACTTAACAGAATTACACCTAGTACGAAAAATGCTTGGATTACCAAGGGTGATCAACCGACTAGCCAGCCCCAATTCGCGGTTTTCTCGTAGGTAGTATTCCCGCGAAAGTCTTCTCGGTTGATTGCATACACGTTAAGGGACTGTCAATCAAGAGATAACTTTTACTCTCTGACATGACATGAAACCTTATTTTCTCCGCAAATATTTTACTTTTTTTGCATCTTTTTTTCAGAAATAAGATATTACTCTTCAACCATTACTTCACTCAAACATCCAAATTTTAATGTTTCTCCATTGTCTTTTAAATTTATAATTGATCAACTTGTGCCGCTTATAATTTTTGTGCCTTCATTACTTCAGCCATGTGTGTTAGTCATCATAAGCCACAGTAAGAATTTCGAGTCGCAAATTAAACTGCTTTTCAAATCATTTTTGAAAACGGCACGAAAGCGATAGCAACTTGCTCGCGCGGATTGCAACTTGCTCAAATCAAACTGTCAATCAAATACCAAAGTTGCGGCGGAAGTTTGCAAAGTTCCCATCAAAAGAACATCCGGTTTGACTGTAATAGTATTACCCCTAATACGAAAAATGCTTGGATCACCAAAGCTGATCAGCTGACTATTCAGCCAATTCGTGGTATTCTTTGAATGTAGTATTCCCGCGAGATTGCCTACACGTCAAGGGCTGTCGATCAAGAGGGAACTTTTACTTCCAGTCATGACGTTATAAAACCTCCTTTTCTCCGCCAATAGTTTGCTTTATTGCAATTTGTTTAGAAATTAGATATTACTCTTCGACCATTACATTGACTCAAAAATCCAAATTTAAACTTTTCTCTCTTCTCTTTTTCATTTATAATTGATCAACTTGGGCCGCTCATTATTTTTGCGCCTTTGATGACTTCAGCCGTGTTCCAACTTAGCACACTTTAATTCCGTATTTGAACTGCGTGCAGTGATATTAGAAAATTAGGATCAAGCAGCTTTCTGAAACCGAGAAGTGTATGATAAGTAAAATCATAACCATATGTAAACTTCTTCCTGTCAATCAAGCAACCAGTGCAGCAGGCGAGAGATCCTTTTCTTCTGCTCGAAGACTGAAAAAGTGGCTACGCTTGACGACGACACAAACAAGATTTAGCAATATGACAATTTTTAATACCCACAAACAGAGAACAGACAAACTTTGTCTTGTAGATCTTGCCAATGAGTTTGCAGCTCTCAATGAAAATCGAAAAGGCAACTTTGGCACCTTCAAAGAATCGGACTTAAAAATGTCCGGGTGACACTCATCCGTTGCGTCTGTTGGGTTTAGCTTAGAAGTTAGTCTATTCATTTAAATTTGGTCAAACGTGAAGCCCAGTTTGTTACTCGTTGTTTTATAAGAATTAAATATTAACTTCACTTTTGGCAGTTTTAGATCCATTTCTAGACATTTCAGAAGACTTTAATTCCAAATTTTCCCGGGGAAGCATGCCCCCGGAACCCCCTAGTTGGCTCACGCTAACGTGTTCGCATTAGCCCCCCCCCCCCCCCCCCTCCCCACTCCAACTTGAAAATCCGCTCCGCGGGCCCTGTATTTGTAGAGTTATTTTAGTTAACAGGGACTATTTTTTGTTCTCACTTCTACAGCACACAGCCAATTCCCTTCAAACCCCAAAGAGAGCGTATCCCAGCCTAGCTTGTGACCTCAGAAGGTACTTCAAAGCTCATTATGGGCAAAGCCATTCTTTCTCCAAGCAGCCTTTTTTCCCAAAAGATATGGAACATCTTATTGACACTTCAGGTAAAGAGACCCCCAAAACAACTACAAAGTAAGTATTGGCTTAATAATTTCTTTCCCTTATCAACCATTGGTACATTCTATTACCTCTTAAGCATCATAGTGTCATTCAAATTCGCTGTTGACGATGAAACTACAACAACACCATACTATGCTACAGTCCAATTACTAAAATTGTGATATCTCTTTAATGTTAAGTATTTGATTTTGATCCGAAGATACATAAGGCTCAGATCACGGCATTGCAGCCTGACTCCCTCTCTTAATTAATGCTGTTTCGTTTTGCACACTAATAACGCCCCTTTACTGTCATACACAGTTATATCTCCTCTCCATCCATGCACGTATTACAGTGGAGCAAGGGCGTAGCCAGGGGGGGGGGGGGGTCCTGGGGTGCCCGTGACCCCTCTTTGTAAGCCATTTTGTAAGCAAACAACCTACAATATTCAGGTGACAATCTGTTGAGTAACCTCTGTATGAGTCAGTGTGACCCCCCCCCTTTGAAAAATCCTGGCTACGCCCATGCAGTGGAGGATCCCATGGCCTAACGACTTTAGAGCCACAAAGGTTGCTAGAGAATCTAATGCCTTTATATCTGTTTTCTATATACACCTGGTACAATCCAATTAATAATGTTGGTATCTTTTTACCAGTGTCCTTCGCGTCGTCTGCCTCCTTTCACTCTGGCAGTAGGGGAGGGGTGTTCACAGGTCCTAAAAAAAGAAAAGCGGCCAATTTTTTCGATAGTGTGACGGACAGTCCACCACCAGTTGCTTCCCACATGACAGTGGGATGTCTGTCATTCAGGTAGAAATAAATTTATTACAAATTTAGGAGTAGTTTTCTTTCCGTAACTTCAGCTTAAGAGGCACTGCAGTTTACAAAGCCCAGTACAAAACCAGTTGGAAATTCGAGCGTGTGTTGCAACCTGAATCTCTTTCAATTGTTTGGAAAAATAAATCATGGAAGATGGTTTGAAGAATTTCAACGAATAATTTAGCAGACCTGAATAAATATGTTTACAAAACTTTGGGTGGTATGGTGGTATTACTTAGAGTTTCTTTTACCTATATGCTTACTACCGTAGCCTACCTGAGTAATGAAAACATTGTTTTGGTGGAATAATGCTGTTGTCCATTTTTTCTCACACTTGTTGCAAGGATGAACTTCTTGTTTGTCAATAACCGGATTAAATTATTACACCTAAGAGTGTTTAAGATAGTCCTCAAAGTTCGTCAAGGATAAACTATGTTAACATTGGTTAGCACAATACTTGATGTTATTTATATGAAAATTCCACACAATCAAACTTTGTTAGCACCAGAACCTTTATTACTTGCGATTAATTTGTCACATTCTCTTGGCTGGGTTGTCCTTAGTTTGCCCCTTGAGCAACTAGCTATAGGTTGCCAATTTAAGGTAATTCCCCTGTAATAGAACCGACAATAGATTTTCGTTCAAACTTTGTCTACTAAATATTTATGATATGACAAGTCCAAATTTGAAATAAAAAAGGGGGGTCCCCAGGCTCGTAAAGGTGTGACGTCACACTGAAAATGCCCCATTTTCACATTATTCACCATGTATTTTAGAAGGCCACTGTAATTTATTGTAGCATCCCTGTAACTCCAAACTTGAAATGATATGCTTGACAAAATAGTAATTACATTGTGTTGGATACAGGTAATCTCTTTACACTTGATTTAGACAGAAAACGTTTATTCCTGGAAAACTATTATACAATGATTGGTTGCCATGGTGACCAAAATGCAAAACATAAAAACTAAAGTTAACTCTGTTTTCCTTTTTTAAAAAATTTCTGTCAATAGAAATGTGACCATTCTTTTTTTATGCAAAGGCTATTGGTACTTGATTAGAATGAATGAAAAAAAAGAGGGGGTGCCCATACTCGTTAGTGAGATATGGCTGGGGATTTCAGACCCAGCCCTCCTGCTACATGACTCAAAACTGTTAAATTTGCAGATTAAATATAGTTATAAAGCTGTACAAATTCCTTTTTACATACAGGAGAAGACATACGGTAGTTGTTAAACCACTTTGATAAAATTTGGATCAGAATTTATTGCAAGAAATTATTGGTTACCATGGAAACCGAAGGAAATCAAGGCCAAACGTTCAGAATTGGACTATAAAATAGACAAATTGCACAAAAAATTATTTCAACCAACCTAGAAAGTGTTCATCACAGATATGTCTTAAATCAGTTTTGTTGATTTAATTTTCTTTACATATGCAGTAAAGAGATATTTTAGGTCCCAGGCCTTACTCCCCCAAACAACTAAGGACTGTGCCCATGAACTTTAATGACTGGATTTTATCATGGATTTCATGTACTTCTTGGGTAGAAAAGTCAGCTAGTGAATTCCTCCGAGAGCGTTGCACTCAAATTTTATTATTACACGTGTGTAATTTCTGTTTTGGTTTTACACAAATAATGCCACAACTTAAAAGCATCATGCATAAAACAAATTGACACATGGAGGTCCTGTCAACAGTGCATTCACGTGCGTTGGTCCGATACCGGCATGTAACATTCCTATAAAGAAAAAAACGTATTTATTTATTTTATTTTACTTTCTAATGAACAAAATTACTTTGTATCCTCATTTCTTTGGAACGAACGCTAAAGCTGTTAGCTTATGTGACAGCAAATATTACTAAAAATACTCACAATCGTACGCGTGTAGTTACACAAATTGTGCCTCGTAAAAAATATATAAAATAACATAATTTTTCTAATTGTTCGACAAACATTGATTAACTCCTTAGAAGACAAAATTGCATTTGGAGTTCAGGTATTCTAATTTTCAGCAATCATAAGTCTGTGAAGTCATTTTGAACGTACAGCAAATTAAATAAACGAGCCAACATACCTGCTACAAGCTTTGTGTTGACATCAAATATGGGCCTCCCTCGCTGAAGGCTTCCGGTCTGATGAGTCTTGTTAGTTCTACACACGTTTATTTCTCCACATTCACCGTTTGCACAAGTTAGGTACAAGAGGCTTCCGAGTCCGGAAACTGTTTCATGAAAACAGTTCGAGAGCCGAAGCGGATTCCCGCAGGCTTTACAGCCTTCATCTAGTACTTTCGCCAACAAATCCAACTCAACAACGCGTCTTCCCGACAGCTCAAAATCACTTCTACGGCCATTACCGTTCTCAACATCTTCACCCACTTTCTCAAATTTCCGTTTGCATTGGATCTGCAAATTCTGTCGACGTTCGCATTCTTTTACACGGCGAAAACAGCCTTTTTTGTCCCTAACGCGCTCGTCGCGAAAGGCCGCCATCTTAGAAAGATTGCATGACTTGAGCTTATTAGGATGCGCAGTAAAGTTGCGCAGTGCAAAACAGGGGAATGACCTTAAGAGGAAGAAATGTTTGCGAGCACCGTCAGAGACAAGTGCAAAATGTTTACCAACAAAATGACTTTTTAAATATGATTTACCTATTTGCTTAACGGTATTCACTTACGAACTTACTAAGTTATTTACTTATTAATTAATCAATTTTTTATTTATTTAAATAATATACGATTTGTGCTTGTAATTTGGAATGATAATTATTAAAAGTGCTTATCACTGAAACCTTTATATATGCTTTGTTTCTTTCCAAAACAGACGACCATTCCACTTCAATCCTATGGAGGAAGCTCCCCTATGAATCACCAAAGCTAGGTTTCCTTTTGCTAGCCACAAGGGGAGCCTTAATTCCTACTTGAGCCACTTGATGCTGACCCGAAAAAATTATTTTGCCATCAAGGAAGAGGCCAAAGCATGCAAAGTTAAACCAATCAAGTGGTTGCCTAAAGGTAAAAAAAAAATGAAATAAATCAATATGAAAATTAACAGCAACTTGTTCCCCGATGATTGGGCAGTTTGTTGATACCATGATTTTGGCGTCAACCGGTATAGAATGGTTATAATGACCCATCAAACTCTAAGTCTTGAAAAGTACTGGAAACTGAAACAAGACCAGCCACCTCAAAGGAGAAATTGAGCTTTATTTTTAACAATTTCGCACCCTCCAACAGTATATAGATCTAAAAGTATTTTCACTCTAAATTTTGGAGAAATATAATATACAGAAATTTAACAGACATCAAAGTAGAAAAAATCAAACTGCTGTCTTAGATAATCAGTAATGCAATGTTTACAAAAAGACCTAACAAAATTGTAACAGTGCAGTTATGGAAACTAAACTGCTTTGTGCCTTGGTTGCAGTGGTTGTGAGTTTGAACGTTCAAGTCTCTCAGAATAAATTCCTCTCGGGAATTTGTAAGCAATCTAAGCTCCTCATTTTGTCATTTTTTGCTTGCTTCAAAAGCCACGACTTTTTCAGTGTCGGATTTTTTGTTGTCAATTACAGCCATAACGCTGCCCGCCATGTTTGTTTTTGTGTTTTCATCCGTGTTGCTCAGTGTAGTATTTTATACTGCTTTCATTTCTGTGCCCCGACACCGACATGATATGTCGCGCTTGAAATCCACTTCTGTCGAGAAAAGGACTATCGTTTGCTATCATCATTCCTCCTTCTTCAGCTTGAATGCCGTGCTCCCTGTGATTTTTTGTTAGTTCATCCTTAGTTTTCACAACACAGCGTTTGCCTTGCGAGTTGACTTTTACTTCGAAGTCAGTCTTTTTCAGCTGGCATGGCGAAGATTTTGCCGACCACGGCGACAGAAAAATAAAATTATTTCAAAGAAAACCTTGTTTTGTGGAGTGGGGATGGGTTTTCAGTATTGAAGATACCGCATCGATACAATTTCTCGATGTCCTCGTCAGCAATTGGAGGTTTGTGTTCAGTTTTCACTAGTCCTTGCTTCTTCAGCTCTACGCACTGTGCTCCATAAACTCGGTTGGCTTCGTTAACTTGCACATCCTTTATAATTTCTACATTTAGTTCTTGTTTGAAGTGTCTACACAAAGAAAATCGGATGGAACAAAGGGAGTTTTTTGAGTACATCTGTCCATCTTTTTTCTTGCCTCAGCGTAAAACTTTCGTAAAACTGCCGCTAACTCCACTGCAGTTGTAGGATTTCTGGCCCGGGTTGTTCAAAGGATGGATAACGCTATCCACCGGTTAAATCACTATCCAGCGGATAGCGTGGTTTGTTTTGTCAACACTTATCGACTGGATAGCGATTTATCCGCTGGATAGCGTTATCCAGCCTTGGAACAACCGGGGCCTGATGTTTTCCTCCTTGAGGTAAGACTCAAAAATTAAGCGATTTTGTTTTGTCGACTTTTTGGTATTCTCACTGTCTTTATCATTAAAGTAACTGGGCAATATTTTCTTCTAAACTTCTAAACCTACCCGCAGCCAATTTTCTGTTCAACAAAAATATCACAATCTCGCCCCCAGTTTTTTTCGGTCAACGATTCAATAATCTGAAGCGGGCTGCAGTTTTGACGTCATTGATTCAATATGACGAAGTTTATTTCCAAATTTGGTGCACAGCAGCTGGTTATGGTGAATTATGCGTGTGGTTTCAACCAATCGGAAACGGGGAAATATTTTGAATGAATAATAAAGTCATTTATAAGATTCATTATTATTCATTCAAAATATTTCCCCGTTTCTGATTGGTTAAAACCACACGCGTAATTCACCATAACCAGCTGCTGTTCACCAAATTTGGAAAGAATCTTCGTCATATTGAATCAATGACGTCAAAAGTGCAGCCCGCTGAAAATTATTGAACCAATGACGTCAAAAGTGCAGCCCGCTGAAAATTATTGAACCGTTGACCGAGAAAACCTGGGGACGAGATTGTGTTATTTTTGGTGAGCAGAAAAACAAAGAGAGAAATGGCGAAACTCCTTTAAGAATGGGGAAATATTTTGAATGAATAATAAAGCAATTATTGAATTCGGCTTTCGTAGGATATGAAGAATTCTGCAGATCTCGGAGAGAGTTATCCACCTCGGCCTTCGGCCTCTGTGGATAACACCCTCCTTGATCTGCAGAATTCTTCATATCCTACTCCGCCTCATTCAATAATTGCTAAATATTGTCACTTGTAAATGCAATTAATTCTCATGACCTAGGCACTTTAATACAATCCAAGTCAGTAAAACCAACTAGGCTTTTGTGTTTATATGGTCTTAAGAGTAAATAATTTTGCACATAAAAACACTTACAGAGAAAAAATGTGAAGCATGAATAGGCCACAATGTTCATGTACCTAAAAGTATTTTAAATATCAATAATATTTGAGACTAAATTAATGATCTCCCCGTGTTTTACGCCCATTGTCAGATTTTACATTCCCAGGGATTTCGTTGTTCACTGTTGGTTAAAAAGAAAATTCTTTTCCAATGGGAATGGCCACAACTTTTATTATCGAAAGGGCAACTGAGAAGGGTGGGATTTTTTCACAAGAGGCTGTTTCAGCACTATGCAGACTGGCAGGGTAGAGCGAGAGCTGGGGAGTGTGGTCAATGTACGTGAATTAAGGATGTGTTCGAGCGGTGCATCGACACAAGTGGACTGTTGTATAGGTATGAAAGAACAAAAAAAAAACATTTCACAATATAGGCAGTATAAAGTTATGAAATAAGTTTTATTTTTTGCTTATTTTTATCTTGCAATTAATTCAACAGAGACCTCAGAAGACCAGAACAGCGTGTCGTTTTTCTTAAAAATATCACCACTGCATACAACTACCGGCTCACTTTGCCAAACAAGAACCTACAAACCTACGAGGACTGCATGGAACATGAAGAGTTTGCAGAGTTCTTCTCCTGCTACAAGGACAAATGGTTGGGATGCACCATGGCTGAGGCAAAAGATGGTATGGAGAGGTTTAATTCTTGTTTCCCATTCAGTCCATGATATTCAAGTGTTTATCTTTGCCTGCCTGAGAGATTTGGACTTTTCCAATAATAGGCCCCTTGCATGATCCAGACATATGGTACAACGTCACACATGCTCATTTCTAAAAAAACAAACAAACAAACAAACAGACAAACAAACAAACAAACAAACAAAGAAATTGAGACTGTAGGGCTTTCTTGGCCTGGGAAAAATTTAAGACTGAACTATTGATTCATATAACCGCTAAAACACATGTAGAAGACCCATGATATCACTTGGACTTGAGTAAAATAAAAGTACAACTGTAGCAAACAGCATAAACTTTCATTAGCCAATACACCCATGAAAAATTATTTCCAGAGGTTTTGATCCTTGTTTTGTTTTTTGATAGGAATCACAAATTTGGCATCACCAGAAAGTGCAGATGGCGAGACATTTAATGGTAAGCTTAAGTTGTTAGCGGTGGAGCTTTGCAAAGCATGCTTAAGAACTTGCCAATTGAAACCACTGTAAGATGTAGATAAAAAAATATTACTTCACATATAAAATTTAGTTTAGGTCCACTTACAGCCAGCCATCACTGCTGCTATAAACATTGTACCGCATTCTATCGTCAAAGATGGCGGCATGTTGTGGTGGCGTTTGAAAGAAATCTAAGTGTTACAGCAGTAGTGGTGGTTCTCCCGATATTTTGAACAGCCCTTTCATCAGCTTTTTAGTCAACCCGTTGATATCTCTGGCGATGAAAGCGGAATGGTAAAAAGCCTCTGGGACCAGGGAAACATTTGTGCCAAGTTTGAGAGAAAATCGCTGATTTGAGCTGTATCACCTCCTTCCTGGTTTTGCCTGGTTTTCTTGTGGACTCACATAAATATCAGTAATTTATTTCATTTGAAAATTCATGTCCAATTTATTACACAGCAGGTACTGTACCAAAGGCAAGGAGATATATATTAAATTATTAGAAACCATTGTATTTCTGAAGAGCATGAGTTTCAAGAGTTCTTCTCCTCCTACAAAGATAAATGGCTTGGGTGCACTATGGCTGAGAAGAGATTTAACTTCTATTTCTCATTAAGTCCATAAAAGGGTGGGTGAATGGGATAACTGTGGATGAGATGCAAGTGTTAATTTTTGGCTGCCTAAGAGATTTTGACTTGATAATAGGCCCTTTGCACATTTCTGAAAAAAAAAATTGCGGGGACTAGAGGCTTCCTTGGCCTGGGAAAAAAACTAAGACTGTGAACTGTTCATTCACAGAACCTCCAAGCACTTGTAGAAGACTGCAAGACCCATGATATCAGTTAAATGTTTTCACACTGGACAAAATAAAAGCAGCAATCTGAGAGGATATGAGGGGATCAGAGAAAAAATAAAGAGTTTGAGAGAAGATCCCGAAAACTGTTCGGTTCGGAACACTGAAAAGCCTGTAACCCGTACACCACAATACATCATGGTATAAATGAGCATTGTAGTTACCTTTACTAGCTTGACAGAGAATTTCACAAGATGAAATCGTAATTTTTGTTGTGGATCATCCCAGGAAGCATGCACGGTTGTTTCCAAGCTATGAACATTTGTAGAGTTATTTTAGATAACAAGGACAATTTCCTGTTGTCGTACATTTCTACAGCACTCGGCCAATTCTTTTCCAACACCAAAGAGAGCGTATCCCAGCCTAGCTGGTGGCCTCAGAGGATACTTCAAAGCTCATTATGGGCAAAACCATTCTTTCTCAAAGCAACCTCGTTTTCCACAAGATGTGGAACAACTCATTGACACCTCTGGTGTATAGACGCCAAAACAGCTACAAAGGAAGTATTGGCTTAATATTTTCTTTCTCTTTTCCACCATTGGTAAATGCTATTACCTCTTAAGCATCATGGTGTCATTTAAATTCGCTGTTGAAGATGAAAATACAACAACACTGTACTATTCTACAGTCCAATTACTAATTGTGGTATCTCTTCATTGTGAAGTATTTGATTTTCGATTTGAAGATAAATGAGGCTCAGATCACAGCATTGCAGCCTAACTCCCTCTCTTCATTAATGCTGTCTCTTTTTGTACACTAATAACACCCCCCTACACTATCTGCTCCCCATCCACGTATTTCAGTGGTGACTTGCGAACCCATTTATTTGAGGATCCCATGGCATAACGACTTCAGAGCCACAAAGGTTGCTAGAGAATCTAGTGCCTTTATCTTTTTTTTTTTATATACACCTGTTACAATCCAATTTATAATGCTGGTATCTTTCTAAAGTCCTTCACGTTGTCTGCTTCCTTTTACTCTGGCAGTAGGGGATGGTTATTCACAGGTTCTAATAAAAGAACAAAAGCGGCCAATTTTTTCGATAGTGTGACGGACAGTCCACCACCAGTTGCTTCCCACATGACAATGGCCGGAATGTCTGTCATTCAGGTAGAAATCAATTTATTATAAATTTAGCTTCAGTTTTCTTTCTTTAACTTCAGCTCAAAAATGAACAATTTACAAAGCCCAATACACACCCAGTTGGAAAATTCGAGTGTGTTTCACAACCTGATTTTCCTTCTTATCGTAGTGTCCTTCATGTCGTCTGCCTCCTTTCCCTCTGGCAGTAAGGAAGGGTTGTTCACAGGTCCCCAAAAAAAGAACAAAATCGGCCAATTTTTTCGATAGGAATGACGGACAGTCCACCACCAGTTGCTTCCCACATGACAGTGGCCGGGATGTCTGTCATTCAGGTAGAAATCAATTTATTATAAATTAAGCTATAGTTTTCTTTCTATAACTTCAGCTCAAAAATGAACAGTTTACAAATCCCAGTACACAACCAGTTGCAAAATTCGAGTGTGTCACAACCTGAATCTCTTTCATTTTTTTTGGAAAAATAAGTCATAGAAAATAGTTTGATGAATTGCAAAAATAAATTTAGCAGACCTGAACAGATATGTTATTCTGTTTACAAAACTTTGGGTGGTATGTTGGTATTACTTAGACTTTCTTTTACCTATATGCCTACGTTACTAACGTTGCCTACCCGAGTAATGAAAACATTGTCTTTGTGGAATGCTGTTGATGAACAGCACAGAAATGTATCATAATGGACATTCATTATTTGCGATTAATTTGGCACAGTCTCTTGGCTGGGTTGTCCTTAGTTTGTCCCTTGGGGAACTAGGTTTCCAATTTAAGAGGTGAAAATGTTTGCGAGCACTGTCAGAGACAAGTGCAAAATGTTTAGCAACAAAATGTCTTTTTAAAATATCACCTTATTTAAATAATATAAGAATTGTGTTTGATAATAATAATGATATCATCCTTGAAACCTTTATATATGCTTAGTTTCTTTCTAAATCAGGCGCCCATTCCACTTCACTCCACTAGAGGAAGGCTCCGCCTATGACCCAGCAAAGCTACGTTTCCTTTTGCTACAATGAGCGACAAAAGTAGTTGAGACACTTTTAAAAAATGACGCTTTTCGATAATTAAGCATTTCTTCTATTTTATTTGCATCTAGCGTTAATTCTCTGATACCCCCGGCCCCCAATTCAATGTTGTGAAGGCGCTGTGGTCTGTGCAGTCGAACAAATAGAAAAATCAACATTGTTTTGGGGGGAAGGGGGGAAAATGCAACCAAGACGCTCCATAATCCAATTTTACTACCAAGTGTCTCAACACTTTTGTCGCCCATTGTAGCCACAAGGGGTCCTTTTTACTAGATCCCCTTGATGCTTACATGAAAAATGATTTTACCATCAAGGAAAAGGCCAAAGCCTTCTACGCCAAGTTGACCAATCAAGTGGTTGTTTAAAGATAAAAAATGCAATATGAAATAAATCAGCAATAATGAATTACAATGTCATCGCCATATACGGTGAAAGTACCGGTAGTTCTTAAGATACAGTATTGGAAGACTCTATTCACTTTTGTACGTCACATTGTCTGTTTTACCCTCTAAAACACAGTGCCCCTGAAGAGTCTGCGGGAATCATTCAGTAGCGTTGTCTTAAGAGCAGGACTGGACAGCAGAAAAATCACCCATCACTGTAACAGAGCTGTGATACATTAGCACCATACTGATCCCGAAAGAGTTATAATTGGTTCAACACAGTGGCAAAAATATATGGAGATGTTTGCAAGAAGCTACATGTAGCAAAAATGAGCTTGCAAGTAGATAGCCATTTATAAGATTCAATGTTGTTACTTGTAAAGTAAATGCAATTAATCTCCATGACCTAGGCTCATTAATACAATTTAAGTCAGTAAACCCAGCTGGGCTTTTGTGTTTATATGGTCCTAATTACAGTAAATATTTGTACACAAAATACACTTCAGAGAAAAAGTGTTAAGTAAGAATAGGCCACAATGTACGTGTACCTTAAAGTATTTTAAATATCAATAATATTTGAGACTAAATTAATCATCTCCCAGTGTTTTACGTCCATTATCAGATTTTACACTCCCTGAGATTTTGTTGTTCACTGTTGGTTAAAGAGAAAATTCTTTTCCATAGGGAATTGCCACAAGTTTTATCATCGAAAGGGCAATCGAGGGTGGAGTTTTCCCACTAGAGGCTGTTGCAACACTATGCAGACTGGCAGGATGAAGTGAGGGCTCGGGAGTGTGCTCGATGTATGTGAAAGACGTCTTTGAATGGTGCATCGACACAAGTAAACTATTGTATAGGTATGAAAAAAAAGACAATTTCCCAATATAGGCAGCATAAAATTATCATGTAAGTTTTATTGTTTCCTTATTTTGTTGTGCAATTAATTCAACAGGGACCTAAGAACATCAGAACAGCACGTTCTGTTTCTAAAAATATAACGACTGCCTACAACCTCCGACTGATTTTTCCAAATATGAATCTGCAAACTTATGAAGACTGCATGGAGCATGAGGAGTTTGGAGAATTCTTCTCCTACTACAAAGATAAATGGCTTGGATGCACTATGGCTGAAGCAGAGGAAGGTATGGAGAGATTTAATTCTTGTTTCCCATTAAGTCCATATACATGATATAATTGTGAGAAGATGAGATGCAAGTGGTTATCTTTGCCTGCCTGAGAGATTTTGACTTTTTCAATAACTGAGGCCCTTTGCACGAAACCACTTTGACATGTAGATAAAAATATGTTATTTCACATATAAAATTTGGTTTGTATAGGTGCTACCTATGTAAACTGTATTTGTCCACAAATGATCTCAAGCTGTGTGAGTTGTGTTGTTACAGAAAATGACCATATCCCATGTTTTTTCTTACATTTTGCCCCCTTCCCCACACCCTTGCCAATACCCCCTGGAAATAACTGTTTTGGTTGACACTTTCTTCGAAAAATTAACCTATTACACCTGACCACTGCATGTTGCAAAATACTTCCTTCCTTCCCTTTCTCAGTTATAATTTATCAACTTGTGCCGCTTATGATTTTTTTCGCGTTTTGATGACTTCTGTGCTTCAATCAGCGTAGCACACTTTAATACTAAATATGAACTGCAATTCAGTGATATTAGGAATTTATTAAGATTTAGTGAGAAGAACTCTCTTTACTCTTTACACAGGCTGAAAACCTGTTGACGGCCAGAGGAGCGTATATACGGAGTACCCTGTCTACTTGCCCGGGGCACCCGGCTAGGTGGGATAACATTTTACCTTGTAAACGGTTCGTGCCGGGCTATCTGTGCTAGACTAGGTGAAAAAAACCGTGCAAACATGATGGCGGCGCGAGGTAAACTTTTTCGTAGTTGCCATTTGCCAACGTTATCTGCCGAACCAGACGACCAGAATGACCGTCAATATGAAGAGACCAATGTTATACATGAGTCTCAGGCAGAGAGTAGGCCCGTGCCCGTGCAGGAAGCTGAAATTAGTCAAATAACCAGTGCTACCAAAACAAATTCACGGGAAGCAAAGAGGAAAGCAAGTACAACTTCATCTTCTATCAGCACGGAGAAGTCAAGGAGGTTTTCTTGAACTCCCGACTCAGTCGAAGCCCTTCTCAAATACACCAAAGAATTTAGAACTAATTGTGAATTTAGCGGAGTAGACTTTGTAGCTGACCTTCAAAGCTTGAACTGAAGTACGATGGTGCATGGCGATCGACAACCCGGAATATTTTGGGCCAGAAGTGGTAGCCCTACCAGGAGCAGAGGACAAGGACATGAACACCGCAGAATATAGTGTGTTGATTTTGATTTGAAGATAAATGAGGTTCAGATCACAGCACTGCAGCCTAACTCCCTCTGTCTCGTTCTGTACTGTCATGCACAGTTATATCTCCACCCCATCCACGTATTTCAGCGGTGACTTGGGAACCCATTTATTTGAGGATCCCTTGACATAACGACTTCAGAGCCACAAAGTTTGCTAGAGAATCTAGTGCCTTTATATCTGGTTTTTTATATACACGCGCTACATTATCCAAATAATACAGGTATCTTTATCGTAGTGACCTTCATGTTGTCTGCGTCTGGCAGTAGGGGAGGGTCGTTCACAGATCCTAAAAAAAGAACAAAAGCGACCAGTTTCTTCGATAGTGTGACGGACAGTCCACCACCAGTTGCTTCCCATGACAGTGGGATGTCTGTCATTCAGGTGATTTATTATAAATATAGCTGTAGTTTTCTTTCCATAACTTCAGCTTAAAAGGCACAGTTTACAAATCCCAGAACACAACCAGGCTGAAAATTCCAGCGTGTGTTACAACCTGAATCTCCTTCAATTGCTTGGAAAAATAAATCATAGAAGATAGTTTGAAGAATTTCAAAAATAATTTAGCAGACCTGAACAAGTGGTATGGTGGTATTACTTAGACTTTCTTTTACCTATATGCATAAGTTACTACCGTAGCCTACCTGAGTAATGAAAACATTGTTCTGGTGGAATAATGCTGTTTATACATATAGCACAGAAATGTATCATAATGGACAATGTCCATTTTTCTCACACTTGTAACAAGGATGAACATGGCCTGTCCATGGTCATGGAATATACTTACGAAAAACAAGATGCCACGATTACAGGGCACATCGGTAAGGAATACTTGTGTCACATGTATATGTCTCTTTGGGGTGGAGGAGGGGAGGTGGAGGAGAATAGTTCCAACTTCTGTGTGCCAATGCCGGATTAAATTATTCCACCTTAGAGTGTTAAAGATTTTTAGGTCCTTAAAGTTCGTCAAGATGAACTATGTTAACATTGGTTAGCACAAAGTTGCATTTACAATAATTGATGTTATTTATATGAAAATTTCACAAAATCAGACTTTGTTAGCACCAAACCTTCATTATTTGCGATTAATTTGTCATTCTCTTGACTGGGTTGTCCTTGGTTTGTCCCTTGAGCAACTAGGTTGCCAATTTAAGAGGACGAAATGTTTGCGAGCACTGTCAGAGGCAAGTGCAAAATGTTTACCAACAAAATGAATTTTAAATTGTTTACCTATTTACTTACCGGTATTCACTTACGTACTTACTTAAATACTCACTAAGTTATCTACTTATTGATTTATTGATTTATTTATTTAAATAATATATGATTTGTGCTTGTAATTTGGAATGATAATGATTGAAAGTGCTGAAACCTTTATATATGCTTTGTTTCTTTCCAAAACAGGCGCCCATTCCGCTTCAATCCTCTAGAGGAAGCTACCCTATGAATCAGCAAAGCTAGGCTTCCTTTACCAAGCCACAAGGGGTCCTTCCTACTAGATCCACTTGATGCGTACATCAAAAACGATTTTCCCATCAAGAAATAAACCAAAGGTTGGTCTACTTTTCTATGCCAAGTTGACCAATCAAGTGGTTGCCTAAAGGTAAAAAAATAAATGCAATATGAAATGAATCATCAATAATGAATTACAACCTCATGCCCATCTACGGTGAAAGTACCGGTAACTGTTAAGATACAGAACACAATGCCCCTGAAGAATCTGCGGGAATCATTCAATAGTGTTGTTTTAAGAGCAGGACTGGATAGCCGAAAAATCACCCATCACTGTAACAGAGATGTAATTCACACATTAGTACCATACTGATCCCGAAAGAGTTATAATTGGTTTAACACAATGGCAGAAATATATGGAGATGTTTGCAAGAAGCCAGCAAAAATGACAATTGAATTTTCATGTTTTTTTGGCTTGCAAGTAGATCAATAGTCATTTATAAGATTCAATGTTGTCACTTGTAAATGCAATTAATGCCCATGACCTAGGCACATCAATACAATTAAAGTCAGTAAAACCAGCTGGGCATTTGTGTTTATATGGTCCTAAGAGTAAATATTCTATACACTTTATTGATTCTGGGTAAGTTTTTGCTTGTCATAATTCTAGTATTAACTCTTCTTATTCTTCTTCCTCTTTTAAAAGCATTATAACAAAACTAAAGCAACAAAAAATCCCCTATCAGATCAGTTTTCTTATCTTTAAAAATCCTCTAGAATCTCTATATGTTACGATTCTGGGAGGCATTTTCCTGCAAAATAATGGAGAGGACGATGTCTAATTGCCAAGCCTTTTAAAATTTAAATTTGAGACGGGGCTACCTGTGCTGAAAGATCCCGAAAACTGTTCGGTTAGGAACACTGAAAAGGCGGTCACCCGTAAAGCACAGTATATCATGATATAAATTAGCGTTGTAGTTACCCTAGCTAGATTGGCAAAGAATTTCACTTGATGAAATCACACTTTTTGTTGTGGATCATCCCAGGAAGCGTGCACGGTTGTTTCCAAGCTAGAGTTATTTTAGTTAGCAGGGTCAATTTTTTGTTCTCATTTTTACAGCACACAGCCAATTCCCTTCAAACCCCGAAGAAAGCGTATCCCAGCCCAGCTGGTTGCCTCAGAGGATACTTCAAAGCTCATTATGGGCAAAACCATTCTTTCTCAAAGCAGCCTCTTTTTCCAAAAGATGTGGAACATCTCATTGACACCTCTGGTATAGAGACCTCAAAACAACTACAAATGAGTATTGGCTTAATGTTTTCTTTCTCTTTTCCACCATTGGTAAATGCTACTACCTCTTAAGCATCATTGTGTCATTTAAATTCGCTGTTGCAGATGAAACTACAACAACACTGAACTATGCTACAGTCCAGTTACTAATTGTGGTATCTCTTTATTAATTGTTAAGTATTTGATATTGATCTGAAGATAAATGAGGCTCAGATCACGCCATTGGAGCCTAACTCCCTCTCCTCATTAATGCTGTTTCGTTTTGTACACCAACAACACCCCTTTACTGTCATACATATCTCCTCCCCATCCACGTATTTCAGTGGAGGATCCCATGAAATAACGACTTCAGCACCACAAAGGTTGCTAGAGAATCTAGTGCCTTTTTATCTGCTTTTTTATATGCACCTGCTGCAATCCAATTAATAATGTTGGTATCCTTTTATCGTAGTTTCCTTCAAGTTGTCAGCCTCCTTTCACTCTAGCAGTAAGGGCGGGTCGTTCACATGTCCTTAAATAAAGAACAAAAGCGACCAATTTCTTCGTTAGTTTGCCGGACAGTCCACCACCATTTGCTTCCGCAATGACAGTGGGATATCTGTAATTCAGGTAGAAATCAATTTATTACAAATTTAGCTGTAGTTTTCTTTCCATAACTTCAGCTTAAAAGGCACAGTTTACAAAGCCCAGTACACAACCAGTTCGTCAAGAATAACCTACGTTAACATTGGTTAGCATAAAGCTGCATTTACCATAATAGATGTTGTGTTTATATGAAATTTCACACAATCAGATTTTCTAAGCACCTGAACCTTCATTATTTGCGATTCATTTGTCAGTCTCTTGCCTAGGTTGCCAATTTAAGAGGAAGAAATGTTTGCGACCACTGTCAGAGACAAGTGCAAAATGTTTACCAACAAAATGACTTTTTTATTATTTAACTATTTACTTACCGGTATTCACTTACGTACTTAATTAAATACTCACTAAGTTATCTACTTATTGATTAATTAATTAATTTATTTAAATAATATATGATTTGTGCTTGTAATTTGGAATAATAATGATTGTAAATGCTGAAACCTTTATATATGCTTTGTTTCTTTCCAAAACAGGCCCCCGTTCCATTTTAATCCTCTAGAGGAAGCTACCCTATGAACCAGCAAAGCTAGGTTTTCCTTTGCTAGCCACAAGAGGGGCCTTCCTACTAGATCCACTTGATGCTCACATGAAAAATTATTTTACCATTTAAGGAAGAGGCCAAAGCTTGGCCTCTTCTAAGCCAAGTTGACCAATCAAGTGGTTGCCTAAAGGTTAAAAACAAATGCGATATGAAATAAATCATCAATAATGAATTACAACGTCATGGCCAGCATCCACTGTGAAAGTGCCTTAATTGTCAAGATACAATATTGGAAGGCTTTATTCACTTGGAAGCTTTCCCACCTATCGAACTATTTGCTCTTGTATTAACTATCAGTTTGTTAATAATTCATTTATTTGACTGTGTAATCAAATTGTCTGTTTTACCCTCTAGAACACTGCCCCTGAAGAGTCTGCGGGAATCATTCAGTAGTGTCGTTTTAAGAGCAAGACTGGACAGACGAAAAATCACCCATTACAACTCATCACTGTAACAGAGCTGTAAGTCAGTGACACATTAGTACCATATACTGATCGAAAGAGTTATAATTGGGTCAACACAAAAGCAGAAATATATGGAGAAGCTGTTTGCAAGAAGCTAACAAAACGACACAATTGTATTTTGGGCTTGCAAGTAGATAGTCATTTATAAGATTTAATGTTGTCACTTGTAAATGCAATTAATGCCCAAGAACTAGGCACATTAATACAATTCAAGTCAGTAAACCCAGCTGGGCTTTTGTGTTTATATGGTCCTCAGAGTAAATATTTGCACACAAAAACACTTACAGAGAAAACGTGTGAAGTATGAGTGGCCATAATTGATGTACATGTACCGAAAAGTATTTTAATTATCGATAATATTTGAGATTAAATTAATCATCTCCCAGTGTTTTAAGTCCATTATCAGATTTTGTTGTTCACTGTTGGTTATAAAGAGAAATCCTTTTCCATAGGGAATGGCCACAGCTTTTACAATCGAAAGGGCAATTGAGAAGGGTGAGATTTTCCCACAAGAGGCTGTTTCGACACTATGCAGACTGGCAGGGTAGAGCGAGAGCTGGGGAGTGTGGTCAATGTACGTGAAAGATGTCTTTGAGCGGTGCATAGACACAATTGAACTGTTGTATAGGTATGAAAAAAGTCATTTCCCAATACAGGCAGCATAAAATTATCAAGTAAGTTTTATTTTTTTGCTTATTTTGTTGTGCAATTAATTGAACAGAGACCTAAGAACACCAGAACAGCACGTCCTGTTTCTTAAAAATGTAACGACTGCCTACAACTTCCAACTGATTTTGCCATATAGAATCTGCAAACTTATGAAGAGTGCATGGAGAATCAGAGGAGTTTGGAGAATTCTCCTCCTCCTACAAAGATAAATGGCTTAGGTGCACTGTGGCTGATGCAAACGAAGGTATGAAGAGATTTAGTTTTTAATTCCCATGAAGTCCATAAAAAAATTAAAATGCTAAATTGCATGATCAGGATGAAATGCTTTCCTGCACTGTCAGAGACAACCAAAATGAGTGTAGAATGATACTCAGATCATTAGTATCATTAAAACCCACATATAAAATCTCCGTCTCGTTCCAAACAGCCGTTCATTCTACCTCACCTCCACTTAACGAGGACTTTCCTTATGACCCTTCTTTGCCACATCAACCACCTAAGGGGTTGCATAAAGTCACAAAATAACCACCATATGAAATAAATTAATTTATTAAATCATCATGGGTTACAAGGGTTAGGATATCGGAAGACAAAGAAGAAGCTAGGTGGGCAAAAGATGTCATAGACTTTACGTACATGTCCGCTATGTCACCCAGAATAATGGATTTTCCAAGCAGTGACAAGACAACAACAGACGTTAGAGAGAAACATACGAAATCGCTGTACTTGCAAGGACTCGGCTACATTACAGTAAGAATCTTATCGCAATTCCTCTTGAAATACTGTTTTATTGTTTTGGTTTCTTGCAGAGTAATTTAATGTAGCCTTGAGAAACAATGGTTTTGGACTATTTCCCCGGAACAATGTGCTGCATGTTCCAGTAGTATGTCCGATCTGTTCAGTTTCATATTTTAAACTCACATTTAAATGACGCTGCCCCATCACATTCGTAATATCTAATGATAGCATGTGCAAAGACACTGTATGTTTGGGCTATAATTCATTTAATATGCGCTCTTCTAAGTAAAGCAAACCATATCCTTTCAGCACACAAAATCAAGATTATTACTGCAGGTGAACTCTTTCTTTGTCGTCTCTCACATGACGATAACTAATGTATGTCATTTAGAGCAACGATACTAACAACTATGAATATATATTTCGGGAACCTACATCATCCCTTGTCTTTTTTCCAATTTGTCGACCATTCCACTTCAGCACACTTGAAGTTGTTCACTATATGACGCGCCAAAGATTGCTTTTCTCTTACTAGCCACCAGGAGGGCTTTTGTAAGGGATTCTCCGAAGGTGTCTAAACAAGAAGGTAAAGGTAGAAGCCAAAACATGGCCTCTACTTTGCCAAGTCGATAAGTAAAGATAGGAGTCGTAAGTTAAAAGACATAATTTTCTCAAGATAACATCATGGCTTTCTGTAGTAAAGGGAAAAGACATCATTTATTTTAATTTTATTTCTGAGCGTGCACTCCATTATGATGTCCATTTTTCTCTCCAGGACAACGAGCCACTGAACCTTCACCTTGAATGCTTACATAGATGATCGTGAGGTGTTAAGCGGAAAAATGGCTACTAGGAAAGTAACCTATCACGGCAGAAGAGACAAAGTGATCCTCAAGCATGTCACAGCTAGAGAAGGGAGCACTTTTTGTACATGATGTTGTTTCAAATCTTTGTACACTTGTTCAAATTAGTGTGGCATTTGGGGCGTACGCCATGAAGCTGGATGAACCAATTAAGAATGTGTTAAATACATTTCTTCAAAAGTAGCTGTTACAGCACGGTTCTCGCATGGCTCGGACCCGACCGAGGAGTGACAGGGCATGCCTCCTGTGGCTGTAGGGTGGTCCAGTGCGTTGGTCCAGTGCGGTGAGGTGCTCCACGGGGCTGCCGGTCGTTGGGGTGGTGATCTCGTACCATGCCCTTAGGATGTTGGCAGTCAAATGGGTGCATCCGACCTGTCTTGAAACACAGACCAAGGAGTCTAACATGTGCGCAAGTCTTAGGGTTAGTCAAACCTCGAGGCGTAATGAAAGTGAAGGTGGCCCTTGCCGCTGAGGTGAGATCCACGGCCCCCGGACCGCGGCGCACCATCGTCCGACCTATTCTACTCTTAGGAAGGTTCGAGTAAGAGGGTGTCTGTTAATTGGGACCTGAAAGATGGTGAACTATGCCTGAATAGGGTGAAGCCAGAGGAAACTCCGGTGGAGGCTTGTAGCGATTCTGACGTGCAAATCGATCATCAAATTTGGATATAGGGGCGAAAGACTAATTGAACTGTCTGGTAGCTGATTTCCTGCGGTACGCAGTTTTATCAGGTAAAGCAAATGATTAGAGGCCTTAGGGTTAAAACAACCTTAACCTAGTTTCAAACTTTAAATTACTTAAGAATTGTCCGACTTGCTCGACTGAAGCCAGACTCCGAATGCGAGTACCTAGTGGGCCATTTTTGGTTAGCAGAACTGGCAATGCAGGATGAACCGAACGCTGAGACAAGGTGCCAAAGTCGACGCTCATCAGACCCCACAAAAGGTGTTGGTTGCTATAGACAGCAGGACGGTGGCCATGGAAGTCGGAACCTGCTAAGGACAACTCACCTGTCAAAGAACCTAGCCCTGAAAATGAATGGCGCTCAAGCGTCGCACCTATACTCCGCCGTCGGGGTGAATGCCAAGCCCCGACGAGTAAGAGGGCATGGTGATTGTGACGCGGCCTTTGGCACGAGCCTGGGTGAACGGCCTACGGTGCAGATCTTGGTGGTAGTAGCAAATATTCAAATGAGAACTTTGAAGACCGAAGTGGAGAAAGATTCATGTGAACAGCAGTTGGACATGGTTTAGTCAATCCAAAGAGATAGGGTAATTCCATGTCAAAGTGCCCGATCCTGGGCCACATATCGAAAGGGAATTGGGTTAATATTGCTGAACCGGAAAAGGGATATTGCCATCTGGTGGTTGGTGTGGCAATGCCACCGAACCCTTTTTAACAGGCTTTCACCCTGAAATCAGATTGTCTGGAGATAAGGATTGGATGCCGCACCACACTTCTTGTGGTGTCCGGAACGTTCTCTACAGCCCTTGAAAATCTGGGGGAGACAATGATGTCATGTCCAGTTGTAGTCATAACCGCAGCAGGTCTCCAAGGTGAGCAGCGTCTGGTTGATAGAACAATGTAGGTCAAAATAGATCCCTAACTTCGGGAAAAGGATTGGCTCTAAGCGTTGGGTCTCTCAGGCCGAGACTTGAAGCAGGTGGAGCCAGCCCGGACTGGCCGAGGCTGATCTGCACAAGCCTTCATGGGCGGACGCGGGGAGGCCAAGGTCGGACTGGGAAGGTACTGCCCGTGAATTGGCCCAGCTATGGCCATCAGGTCAAATCGGGAGGCGACGAACAACGAACTTAGAACTGGCAGTGACTAGGGGAATCCGACTGTTAAGTTAAAACAAAGCATTGCGATGGCCGGAAACGGTGTTGACGCAATGCGATTTCTGTCCAATACTTCCCCACCAGACGGAAAAAGAGAAGACATTTAATGTATACGCGAGGCCTTGTGTGCACTATGTATAGTCTTAGACCTGGGCGGCATGTGTTGTTGTAAGCTGCCCTACTTATGTAATCGCCCGGGATGTGAAGGGCTCCTTTATTGTATGTCTGAATTTTTGTGTCCGTCAGCCTTTGCCGATCGGGAATAAAATGTGGAACAAGCCAAATGCCTCGTCGTCTAATTAGTGACGCGCATGAATGGATTAAAAGTAGAACACGTTTTTGAGTGGTCTATCCATCATCCAACATGTGGTGGAGATCGAACGGCAGACTTTCTACGTAATGCTGTGTTAATTTTCAGTACACTTGGTGGGTGGAATGAGGGATGTGTACGTTGAAGACGTTTCCCGAGTGTTTTATAGAGAACTGCGTACAATTTTCGATTACCACTCAGAAAGAAGAGTATTGTACCAAGGGGGAGCTATTCAGCGCCGTTAGGCTGTACGGCCGTAACTGTCATTATCCAAAGGGCTATAGAGAAGGGCGGAAGTTTTGGACAGATTTTTTAACTCTAACTAAAGTTGCTCGATGGAGTAACAGATGTAGGTTGTAGACCATGAACCTGAATGACGTTCTTGAGCACTATACTGATACCACTGGATGAAAGGCATCAACCCATTTCATATCCAGACTACCCTATAGACAAATGGATTCGTCCTCTTGAAATTAAGGATTGAAATGTGTGAATATCTGTTACGGTTTTGAGTGTTAAATTAGGTTTATTTGTTTTAGTTTTAGTTTATTATTTTGTATACAAACAATAAATATATTTACAAATATTACAGCTATAAGGAGCCTGGAAGCCAAAAGGGTTTATTTATAGGAATGTATTGTAGATAATCAAGACTAAACAACCGTGATTTCATACACCAAGCTCAAACTTTTAGGCACAGCTCATTGTCCCAAGCCCTTGCCTTCTTCCAAGTTAATATGTTGCACCAAACTACTCTATCATGCAGAGACCGAAGAAATTATGCTGCGAGACAATTATTGTAAACAATGATTACCTCCTGTAACACTTCTACGTATGAGACGACATCATTTTGGGACATAATCGACAGTCAAGCTAAGTGGCAAGACATGCCAAAAGGGAAAATATTGCTCTACAGCCCAATGAAAGATCTTGAGCCTGTGTGAGGGATGTTTATGCCAATGCATATATATACCAAGGAGGGAATTCTTCATGTCCGCCTTGCAATACTCTTACTAACGAGGAAGACAAAATCGTTAAAAACGCACATGGAACCTGAACACGACTCATCTAAGAGATGGTCTCTAAAGATCACACAGCTGTTTTATTCATAAGCATCGTCGTGCTTTGGAATCTGATCTGCATTAGTATGTCACACAACACATAAATTCGTCGGGTTTAGTGGACAAAACCCTGTCCTAAGCACTTCATTGGGGGCTATTCTTTCATGCAGTGGTATGCCTACCAAAATGGCCAGCCCAAAGATGGCGAGGAATAAGGCAGGAAGATTTTGACACTAAACCAATAAAAAGGTCAAATCAACTCCAGTTGGACGACATAATAGGTCCCAAGTGGCAAAATTCGTTACTTTTGAGACGTATAATTATGCCCTCTGGAACAATCTATTTTTGCTTAAATGACTGAATGCAACTGACAACAATAAAAAACCCCTCAACGAGAACAAAAGTTTCCACTGCTGTAAAAATGACCTTCAGGCATGCACCACTGAGCTATGCAACGTCAACAAACACATTTACGTTGTGCTTAGGGTTTAACCCAAGAACCTAACCTCGGCTCCTTTCAAAGTGCCTGTAATGGCATATTGCTGGAGATACGACTTGTTCCATTTCCAACTACCAGTTCACAAGCCTATCCACCAACAAAATGTTCCTATAAATACAAGGGAGCTGACACACTGAGCATTCCACAACATTGAATTTCAGCCTACCATTACACACTTTATCTTTTGTTCTTTTAACCGATTTGTCTTTTTCTTCCCCCTTTTCTTCCCTTTCTGCTTCATGTGTATAGGTCTGTAGACATTTATTTCACATTAGTTGACATAATATTTGCCGGGATACATATGGATTGGTTCTTTTCAAGGGACACTTGAAAGATACATGGCGTTGAAGGAGAAATTAAGCATCAAGTATCAGTCTGCCCTGCTTTTCTTTTATATTAAGTTGTATAATAATGTAGAGTTATGAAAGTGTCATTTTTTGTGAAAATAATTAAGGCAAATGGCCAATTAGTGTAACATATCAGTGTAACTCATTATTTTGAAGTGGAATTACCCTTGTGAGATCAAAAAATGAATGCCATGGGTTACTCACACTATTAATTGGACATGGTTATTGATGAATAGAAAGAATCTAATTCACGAGGAAACCGTTTTCAAGTCATGCAATGAAAATAAGAAAGAGGAATAAGTTCATTTCAGGGAAACGAATTTCGTTCTTGAACTACTAAATTTGCAGGGTAACTGAACTGTAAATATTTACCTTGAATGTCTGATTTGTGTTTATAGGCATACTTTTTTTTAACCATACTTTTTCAAAGATACATCAATGTGACACATCAGTCAGGTGACAAAGAAGCCAAAAAAGTTAACAGTCTCGTGTGTTAGACGCGTCTTGACTAAATGAAGGCAGAAAGGAAAGATGGAAGATAAGGCAGTTTGGCATTATCACGGTCCAGGAAGAGAGTCAATTCTTTGGGAGTAACTGTACAACGTCAACGTCTTTGCATTTACTTTTATTTGTCCTTTGTTTTGTTCCACCTGCTTCAAAGTTGGGATTAGCCTCCAGTTTTGATGAAAATGACCCTTCTCTACTATTAAAGAGAATAAATCCAGTCCAAATTCAAGAGGTGCCGGAAGGGGCCACAAAACTCTCCACCTCATACAATATTAGGTTAGGCAATGAAGGGTTTCCCCGCCAGTCTTTACAGCCTGCGTTTACATGAACAGCTCATGGCTTCACAGTTGCCCAACTTCAGATTTTCCCAAGTGAATCCAAAACAATTATTCCAAACATATAAGGTCTGCCTGTTTGTTTTATTACCCGACTCTCTTACCATGTCATTAGCTAGTATGTTAAATTGAAATTAAATTTCATCAGGATGCATTGTGTCTGGTTTAGTTACAGTTCAGCATATTATCGGTTTACATCAATGCGCAGTCCTTTAGAATATCCATCTGTTATCATTTATTTTAATGATGAAATTTTGGGGCTACTGTAGGCAGCAACAAAGCCGACCAGATCATGATCAGAATATGTTTAGTGATGTGGGCCCGGGCGATGATTACCCAACAGTTCCCTTTCAGCGTGTTTGGCTATGTAGTGGCGGTTGTTTTTTTTTTACGGCTCTGACCTTAGCTTAGACTTCCTTTTGGCTTACATTTCAGTCTTGCTGAAGAGCTATAGCTAGATATTACTCCATGCAGCCATGGTAGGGGAAGAAAAATGTAATAGCCAGATGTCAAGTTAGGAAAGGTCACCCTGGTTGCCGAGAGGGCACATGGGTCAGGACTCCAGCTGCATCTCAACAGCCGCACCTCCAAAAGTATGCATCTCTTTCACTTACAGCCTGTGTAGGGATGGCAATTAGATCCAAATTTAATGATTTGTAACCAGTAACCTCAAAAGCCTTCAATCTGTATAGCTATCAGGTTAAGGTATGATAACAACAGTAGTACTTTGTATTTGTCTGTAATTAAGTACAGAGCCATAGCAGCACTTCAAAGGTACATCATGATTGCACAATTCCAGAGTACAATGAGAGGCTTGACTGAGGTGTAAACAGGGCACACTATAGGTTTTGTTGCTGTTTAGATAGTAAGCAACAAGAATACTGTAAAGTTCTTAAAAGATTTAGTTTTCTTTTTCATTAAGTATTTTAATACTACTCTACTATAAATATAAATAAAATACTTTTTACTTATACTTGTGTAGCCCCTTTTAGAATTTCTGAGGCTGCTAACAATGCAATCATCATCATTTCAACTACCATTTCACTGAGAGGTTTTATTTGAAGTGACCATGATTTCATTGGTAAATTGTATGATAATTTAGTGAAAAAAAACTAAAGTTACACATTTGATCTCCACTTTTGCATCTGTTGTCAGGGAAACCAAAATGGCAGGAGGAAACCTGATCATGATGGAGTGACATACAAATGACTCCACAAAGATATCAGCGATACATCAACCAGATGCATGATGCACTTGCTGGGAAAAAAAGCCAGAAATTATGGGCAAAACATGCAATTCTTCAGCCATATGTTTAATATTGTTTTTCTCTCCTGCTTAAAGTAGCTTGCGTTGTAGACTTCTGTGTTTATCCATTGACTACAAGGACCATCTAGTCATCCTGAGTTAGAGGTGGCTGGGCTTTGTTGGGATGCAAGAGACTTGTCTAACCAAGCACTTCCCTGCCTGGAGGGTTTTCTAGTAAATGTTTGCAGTAAGAGGCATACTGGCTCCAGCTTTCTTAGCTTTTCTTGGCTGACTTATGTTTTGCTGCAGCAACTCTATTGGCTTCACATCCTGCCTCCAGTTAGAACCGAACGTTTTTAAAACGTTTGCTTTTTTAAATCAGATGTGCTTTTTGAATTTTGGTGTAGCTACTTAGTCTTCTATATACATGATGGATTTTGATATTATGTATGAAATTGTAAGTCCAGGACGTTTTTGTCTCTGAGCGTGTTTCTTCTTTATATTCTTCTATGTCAATAAAGATCTTTATTTTTCACAAGTTATGCATCAGTTAATTCTAGCAGTGCTTATCTGTACCCTCCTCTGCCTGCCCTTTTTTGCGATGTCATGCAACGTTCCCCCCAAAGATGTTGCTAAACAAAAGTGTTCTCAATGCCTTTGCTCAATTTATTGACAGTGATCTCTATATGTCGCTCATTTCATTGTCATTCCCATCTGAAGGATGAAGCATCGTTTAGCCCTTGGTCTGGCTTGAAAGGCATCTTGAATTTCTTTTGTGATTTGGACCTCCCACTTTCTCTGTAGCTCGCTGAAACTTTAAAAGCCACTTATACATATTTGTATAGCATGAAGTCTTGCAAACAAGCAAGTTATTGTTCGTATTATTAGCATAGCAGTTGATGTCTATGTTAAGCACAGATGTTATAATTTCTGCGAATATGTGCAATTTTTCTCAAAAATAACGATTCTTTTATCAGCAGAGCACAGCGATGAACACCTGAAGCACTTGAGGCTTTCATTTACATTTTTTTCTGGCAGTTCCTCTGCCATGATCAGTACACGAGCTAGATTGTCTGTCACATTTGGGAATTATATAGTGTGAATCATTCGCATTTTGGCTGTTATGTGATTGGTCTGTTCAACAGACCACAAGCAACCCACAAACACAATAGAAAGGAATGTTGTTCAGATGTGAGCAGCTGTTTCTTTGTTGGGAGGAGACTAAGCTTATATATAAGTTCAACAGATTACAATAAACAAAGTTTCTGCATTAAAATATAGGGGTAGCAGTGATAGATCTAGGGGAGGGGCCCTAGGGCCTGCTCCCCCCTCATTTTGGGTATAAACTGCAAAAACTCACAGAAGAAAGAAAAGCCATCGTTCAATTCTCAGTGCTTTTCATTCTCTAATGTTTAGACAAAGGATACAAAATTAACCTTAAAATTACTCCAATCCAAACCTTTGAGGGGCTACTTTTTGCCAAATTTTCTTCTTTTCAACCAACCACACTGTCACCAATTATGCGCTTAAACTGTTCTAAACTCCTGAAATGGTCCATAAAGTGTAAATAAAATATTAAAATGTGCACTAGTTTATGGGGAAAAAGAGACTTTTTAACATAAGATAATAAACCGTGACAAGCTGTTATAATCCTCAAAATGCATGGACTTCTCAGTAACCTTTTTTGCGCCAAGCAGGTTAATCCTGTCTCACAGTTTGACAATTGCTCCTGAGTCAGTTTCCTTTTGTTTTGTTGCACATCACTTTCCTTCTGTTTTGGCCCATTATTGTTCACCAAAAACCTAAAATGTTTGCACCTAAAACATGACTGTAACACCATCACTTTCCCACAAAGCTTCCGTTTGTATACAGTGTACCCTTAAGGAGTTCTATCATTTCATTTGCTGGCAGCTTTTTAAGTTAATTAATCCCTCTGACAAGGCATGAGCTTATTAATTCTCCAGAATTTCAGTCATTTGTTTTGGCATTAATGGCTTCTGCAGCCTCAGGAAAGCAGTCAGGAAAACAATATAATTTTATCAAATTTTAAATATATAATTTCATAACAAGTGCCATTTTATGCCTATGAATTTTTTTCTGGAGGGCACCTGCCAAGGGTGTGGAGTTATCTTATTAAAATAACTTAAAAGGCAAATGTCGAGACTTCCAGCAGTGAAGAGAACAAAACCCATAATACACTTAACAGACCAGCTCTAAAACTAAATAGCCATTTCAGAAGTGGATCTACAATGTAGCTTTTTAAACTACTGTATGAAAGGCAGTCCCCTCACCTAGATCTCCTGCATTTTGTGTCACCCTTGTTCCCAGTTGTTTCATCTTATGCAAAATGTCATGAACATGTTAAATGAGACACTATGCTGACGTATATGTATGGAATACAAAGAACCAAAACCTTGTAGTACCAGCCACACAGATGTGTGCAATTTCTTGAGCTGGGCTGGTTTGAGAAAAATTGACCACAGAAAGCCTTAATTAAAACAATGGGATGTTTACATATAGTCTGACATACATGTAAGCATCTAAGGCTGTACTCTAGTGGTGCCTGGTTTGCCTAAGGCGACTGGCTTTCATCTTTGGGCGACAAGAAAAACATGCCTTGTCGCCCGGGCGGGCAACCTCCTTTTTAAGATTTAACTTTGAAATGAAAACAGTCTCATAGTTTGCCTTTCCCTATTTGATTTCCTGTGTTGTATTAAAGTTTGCAAGGCAAAATGGCTCAATTCAGAATGTTTAAATTCATGTTTAAAGTCAAAACATCGGCTGTTTAAAGGCTCGGTTTGATGTGTATGTTTAACACTGGCCTACACTGATACGGACAGCAGTTTGCTTGTATACTTCGTATAACATCTATTACAAAGTATGCACGGAAAAGATGGAAAAAGGACTCAAGTTTTCTACATATATCAACCATTTTAACTAAAAAAAGGTGTAAATTTTGTCTTTCATTGTGGTCTTTTAGAAACAGTAACACAAAAAATTGCTCATGAACTTTTTATCTTTGGCATCTGTAAATACATGTAGGATAAATGCCCCAGATACAATGCCACACAATTTATTTGAGGTTTCGGTTATCATATAATTTATTAATTTAATAATTTTATTAGATAATTACAATTTTAATAAATAAATAAATAAATAAATTAATTAATTAATTAACTAAGTTTTGATTTTTTTTTTTTTTGGGGGGGGGGGGGGGGGGGGCTACCGAGCTTGACTTTTGAGCACCTAGCCTACAAGGTTGGGTGCCGAAGGGCTCCCTAGAATTTTTCTTATCTGAGCACAACCTTGGCATCTGATAGACTGTCAGAGGATCCTTCCAGGAGACAACCACCTCCGTACTGAATGCTTCATAATCATACCATGGAGACCAGGATAAGTTTCAGTGATGTGGGTTAGTTTAATATCATTAACACTCTGAGACATTAACATCAAAATCAGAAAAACATAAGATCTTACCCTCAGAAGTCTCCAAATCATTTGCTTGCCAACTGTTTGTATATCTGCAAAGTCTTCCAAGTAAAGCCTGAAATCATCTTGGCTGTTTTTGGTTTCAGGCAACGAGGAGAAAGTCAAATTGTTTTTGCCACACTGAAAACCCTCAGATAAAGGAAAGTACCGGTACATCATCCACTATGATGGGGACCATCAGTGGCATATAACTGTCTATTTTCATAAGACTGTGGCTCAAAATGGCCAAAGCTCATCACTGCACAGCCATCCACCACAAGATGATTCACCAAGGACAAAGTTTCCACTCTTCACCAGGATAAAGATCCACCCAAGTGAGGCCTATTATGCAGTAACCATCAGCAGGCAGACAGGTCTTCAAGTAGTTTAACACATCTGAAATGTTCACAATACAATAACAGTTAACTTTGGTGACTTCATGGTAATAGTGCACTGTCTCCAGATCATGCAGTCCAGGTTCAAGCCTTGGCCAGAGACATTGTGTTGTGTTCTTGGGCAAGACACTTTAGTCTCACAGTGCCTCTCTTCACCCTCTGGATGGGATGCTTGTATTGCAAAAGCATCCCATGTTTCTGAGCAAACTTCCAGATTAAGACCTTACATAACACAGGGAGTGATGGTGCAATAATAAACAACAATTGGATGAGGTTTTTGTGATATCCAGATTAATCAAGGTCAAGGCAAGTATAATCATCCGAGGTTGGAGGCCAAGGCTGATTACACTTGCCGAGACCTAGATTATTCCAATATCACAAAACCTGAATTCAATTATTGATTTATTATACATTGCTTTATGGAAAGTACATGTATACAAAAACTATTGTGTGAAAGGCAAGAACACGACTTCAGAAGTGGAACATTGAGACTAATGCTTGTCACAGCTGGTTACTGTTGGCACAGGAGTCAGTGGGTCTCTATTGCAAGGTTTGCTAATATTGCAAAACCTTGCTATTTTTTAATTCAAAGGTCATCCCAACCAGCCCCTTTTGACATTAGTAGTCAGCCCCACAGACTTCACGTAAGGCAAAAACATTCCAAGACCAAAGATTTTCTAGCTACTATTTAACCACACCTCACCTTCTGAGGCTCAAGAGCAGATAGTTGAGCCAGGAAGTAGTCAAATGGACAAAAGTGGTTCAATAAAAATTTACACCACTTTTCTACTTTTGGCTTCTGTCCACTTGGCCGCCAATATCAACCAACTGTGGATCAAGTGTGGATCAGATCTTGATCGAGTGTACACGGAGTGTCAACAAAGTATCAGTTAAGATGTTGATCGAGTGCTGGTCAAAGTGTCAATCACGATTGAATACATAATCCAATACAGTTTGCACAGAGTCTTTTTTTACAGTCATTAGGAGAAATTGAATATTGATCACTCAGCATTCTCTCACCTTACCTGTTACTAACAACTGCAGTTTTCCAGTTTCAGGGTGTATCCTCTTCTTGCACCTCACCTCCGTGGCGAGAACCTCCTCCACAATTTTTACTGTCATTCCGTGGAAGAAAACAGCTGCAAAATTCGCGATCAGATCAAATATTGAAACTTCCATTCCACGCAACGGCCTCCACAAAACATCAGGAAAGGGACCTATTGGCAAAATGTATATTTTCCTTTGCGTGGATCGCTTTTTCTGATGTCTGTTTAAATTCCTGAAACAAGTTTGAACTTTCCATTGCGGGTATGTTTGTATTTCCCGGAGATCAAGGGGATCACCAGTAAACTCTTCAAATAAATTCTGACTTGAAGCTGTCGGTGATGTCGCTAATTGAAAGAAACGCCGTGTTCCATTGTTAAAACGTTTAAGTTTTCCAATAAGAGCTCTGCTATTGATCGTTTTCGATGATGGTCTGTTCATTCTGATAAAACAATTCTGATACAATTTTCAAGACTTCGACCCCGCCATGTTGTCTTTTTGAAACTGTCCATATGGTTTCCAGTCTTTCTCTACAACGCAGTTTTGCGCGGGAAAATCTCGTTGGCATCACCGAGAATCCACGCGGGATACGGGAATAACCATGAACTGATGCGAATGATTCTTAATGATTGAAAAAAAATAAAAAATAAAACATAAGTGCAGCGTGAAGACTAATCAAAACCTTATTAACAGGTGACAGGTGAGGAGAAAAATGTTGCGGAGAAATCGAACGGGTGTCTTTGCTCATGGGGTGCTGGACGGCCCGGCTGAGTTTGACGTCATCATTTGCACGGGTTGTGCACCTTCCCGCGCTTCTTTCAGCAGTCAACGGCAGTCGCCCTCACATTGCTTGAGGTTTTTGGTCCTTCTTTTTGTTCCATTCACTGTTAATTGCCAGATGAGCTTTCAAGTGAAAGATAAACGAAAACATTTGTTTTCTAGAGGCGTGTCATGAAGAGGCATGTCCAGTGTTTCTTTGGGCATGTGCTGTTCGCCGAAAGCGTGTGGTCGGCCGCGGCTTTATCGAGATGAATGGAGTCCATAGAGCAAGAGACTTTTTTGGCCTGTTAGCCTTAATCGTTGTGTTCCTAGCTGTGGAGATATGCCATGAAGGTAATTGTTGTAATTGCTTCTTTTTGTTACTTTTCCATTCCGATATTTTTAGCTAGGGTTACATGTAACATGGTCGACCAAACAAGCTTACGTCGTTGCTTTTGTCCATAGAAACTGCCGATCAACCTCGAAGGAATTTTCGACCGAAGCGTCATGAAATTGGTACTAGAGAGAGGAAAGTGGCTTTTCCAGATGTCTCGTCAGATATGTAAGTTATATCGGTAGGTCAAAGGGGGCTGCCTGCTGTCAAGCCACCCTTCCGTGGTCGGGGAGGGCACTCCAGGATTTTTGTCTTCTGAACTTTTCATACCTTTTCCTCGACACCACCAAGAGAGAAGCAATTTTTGGCACCAATTAACAGGACATCCCGGAATATAGTATTGAAGGAATGGAAATTACGACAAAACGATTCCTTTTAGTTTTAAAAAAAGTGTTATCTAGCTTGAGTGAATTTGTCCGGGGAGGGAGGGGGGAGGGGTTACTCCCTTATTTGGGCTATACAGGTATGTGTGGCCCCAAAGGGTATGGCTTTTCAGCCGTTTTTTGTCATAAATAGGGTATCGATTTAATCTGATTTTGGCCATTTTGGTCATAAAGGATATGGTTTTTGCAAATACAGTAAGGGTTTTGTGTTTAATGAACCTCACACTACACAATGCTCAAGACTAATGTATTTTTTTGGTGGAGCACTTGGTTTACCTCCCTTCTTCCCCCCCCCCCCCCCCACCCCCCCCCCCCCCTCCATCCATCCATCCATGCATTTGCTCATGTCTTATCCTGGGGGCATTTGAAATTGTATTAATGTATTAATGTCTGAAGTCCAGGCATTTGCCTACTCCACTAATACTAATTCAAGAATATTTGACACCACAGAAGGCAAACGTGATGTTATTTTGTTATTTATTTTATCTCCTGCTGCTAGTCAGATTTGTGTTGATTTGATGAAATTAATATGACTTCTTGACCCGATATGATCAGTACATAAAAATCTTTTACAATTTTGTTGATTGGTAAAGGATCATGTTCAATGCATAAATTATCAACAAAATAATAAACTAAATGGAGCTACAAGGCTGCTGCCTAATGAGCGTCTTGCTACCTGAGATGCCTTATAAGTTACAAATGCAGGTTATTAAAGTTTTTTTCAAGGAGGCCAAGTAGGCACCTAAAACATGGAGTTTTTATTCCAATCTAGTCTGTCCAGTGACTTCTTCTTATGAAATCGGTCAAAAATATTTACACAATAAATCAAATGGAAAACAAGAGCTACCCTGGTGATGCTTTGCTTGTATCGCAATAAATATGGGCTAAAACATGACAGCAGAGTCTGGTCTCTCTGCTCACAAAACAACCAAAAGCAACCACATGTGTAAATCACCCTACAATGCATTGCAATAGTGTTTCTATTAATATTTTACTGATTCCAGTTGCAACTTAACTACTTATAACAAATAATTTTGGAATTAGAGTTATGATGCTGCTGACATTTTATTCACAATTAAATAAAAATAAATTTGTTCAAATTTTTGGGCTTTTTTTGCGTGATACTTTGGAAAATTTACATAGATGTACTGAGTAATTTCTTTAATTTCTGAAAGGACTATTTATGACTTAAAAGATGAAATATTCAAGTAACTAGCTGGCAAAAAGAAAACATTGCAAATCTTTGCACATACTAGAGTATTTTACCAAACAAATTGTTGTGAAAATATTTTGGGCTCCCTAGAAATTTCTTTATGTAATATCCTTGAGCTATCATTTATTTGTAGCATTGGTAAGAAAGAGTTTGTTACAAAATGTTTTTGAAAAATTTAAATTTAATCTAGTAAACAAAACGGTAATACAAACTATTGTTGGCGAACATAGTAAATGGTTTGAGCCCAGGAATATCAGTAGTTCGTATTGTGTGATCGTCCAGGTGAGTGTAGTTCTGAAAAGAACTGTTATAAGTCTAGTCAGTTAAAAACGATTGGTCAGTTAAGCCATGATGTTATTGGCTGAAAGACTTGTGTAAAGTTTGTTATGAGTCATCGGTCAGTTTGGAACAAACGCCTCTGACCAGACTTATAACAACATCGACTGACAAAAACTATTCACTTGACTCTGAAGATGACTTCCGCTCAGGTTGTCGAAACGTCATTCACCAACAACAGTTCTTTTCAGAACTACACTCACCCGGACGATCACACAATACGAATTATTGTTGGCGAATGACACCTTATCCTTTAAGCAATGTTATTTTTCAGATGAGCCCTTGGGTAGGGCATTTGACTTTTTCTTATCTCACCCCATCGCACTCGACCCACAAGTTTGTAGTCACCCGGAGGAATATGCCTTTTGTAAAAAATGGTAATGCTCGGGGCTTGGCAGAGGAGGGTACAGATAAGCACTGCTAGAATTAACTGATGCATAACTTGTGAAAAATAAAGATCTTTATTGACATAAGAAGAATAATAAAGAAACACGTCCAGAGACAAAACGTCTGGACTTACAATTTCATACATATATCAATCCATCATGTATATACAAGACTAAGTAGCTACACAAATTCAAAAAGACATCTATTAAAAAAGCAACGTTTAAAACGTTCGGTTCTAACTGGAGGCAGGATGTGAAGCCAATAGAGTTGCTGCAGCAAAACATAAGTCAGCCAAGAAAAGCTAAGAAAGCTGGAGCCAGTATGCCTCTTACTGCAAACATTAACTAGAAAACCCTCCAGGCAGGGAAGTGCTTGGTTAGACAAGTCTCTTGCATCCCAACAAAGCCCAGCCACCTCTAACTCAGGATGACTAGATGGTCCTTGTAGTCAATGGATAAACACAGAAGTCTACAATGCAAGCTAGTTTAAGCAGGAGAGAAAAACAATATTAAACATATGGCTGAAGAATTGCATGTTTTGCCCATAATTTCTGGCTCAAGTTTTTTTTCCCAGCAAGTGCATCATGCATCTGGTTGATGTATCGCTGATATCTTTGTGGAGTCATTTGTATGTCACTCCATCATGATCAGGTTTTCTCCTGCCATTTTGGTTTCCCTGACAACAGATGCAAAAGTTGAGATCAAATGTGTAACTTTAGTTTTTTTTTCACTAAATTATCATACAATTTACCAATGAAATCATGGTCATTTTAAATAAAAGCTCTCAGTGAAATGGTAGTTGAAATGATGATGATTGCATTGTTAGCAGCCTCAGAAATTCTAAAAAGGGGCTACACAAGTATAAGTGAAAAGTATTTTATTTATATTTATAATAGAGTACTATTAAAATACTTAATGAAAAAGAAAACTTCATCTTTTAAGAACTTTACAGTACTCTTGTTGCGTACTATCTAAACAGCAACAAAACCTATTTTGTGCCCTGTTTACACCTCAGTCAAGCCTCTCATTGTACGCTGGAATTGTGCAATCATGATATACCTTTGAAGTGCTGCTATGGCTCTATACTTAATTACAGACAAATACAAAGTACTACTGTTGTTATCATACATTAACCTGGTAGCTATACAGATTGAAGGCTTTTGAGGTAACTGGTTACAAATCATTAAATTTGGATCTAATTGCCATCCCTACACAGGCTGTAAGTGAAAGAGATGCATACTTTTGGAGGTGCGGCTGTTGAGATGCAGCTGGAGTCCTGACCCATGTGCCCTCTTGGCAACCAGGGTGACCTTTCCTAACTTGACATCTGGCTATTACATTTTTCTTCCCCTACCATGGCTGCATGAAGTAATATCTAGCTATAGCTCTTTAGCAAGACTGAAATGTAAGCCAAAAGGAAGTCTAAGCTAAGGTCAGAGCCGTAAAAAAAACAACCGCCACTACATAGCCAAACACGCTAAAAGGGAACTGCTGCGTAATCATCGCCCGGGCCCACATCACTAAACATATTCTGATCATGATCTGGTCGGCTTTGTTGCTGCCTACAGTAGCCCCAAAATTCCATCATTAAAATAAATGATAACAGATGGATGTTCTAAAGGACTGCGGATTGATGTAAACCGATAATATGTTGAACTGTAACTAAACCAGACACAATGCATCCTGATGAAATTTAATTTCAATTTAACGTACTAGCTAATGACATGGTAAGAGAGTCGGGTGATAAAACAAACAGGCAGACTGTATATGTTTGGAATAATTGTTTTGGATTCACTTAGGAAAATCTGAAGTTGGGCAACTGTGAAGCCATGAGCTGTTCATGTAAACGCAGGCTGTAAAGACTGGCGGGGAAACCCTTCATTGCCTGACCTGATATTGTATGAGGTGGAGAGTTTCGTGGCCCCTTCCGGCACCTCTTGAATTTGGACTGGATTTATTCTCTTTAATAGTAGAGAAGGGTCATTTTCATCAAAACTGGAGGCTAATCCCAACATTGAAGCAGGTGGTACAAAACAAAGGACAAATAAAAGTAAATGCAAAGACGTTGACGTTGTACAGTTACTCCCAAAGAATTGACTCTCTTCCTGGACTGTGATAATGCCAAACTGCCTTATCTTCCATCCTTTCTGCCTTCATTTAGTCAAGACGTCTAAAACACGAGACTGTTAACTTTTTTGGCTTCTTTGCCACCTGACCAGTTGATGTGTCACATTGATGTATCTTTGAAAAAGTATGGTTAAAAAAAGTATGCCTATAAACACAAATCAGACATTCAAGGTAAATATTTACAGTTCAGTTACCCTGCAAATTTAGTAGTTCAAGAACGAAATTCTTTTCCCTGAAATGAACTTATTCCTCTTTCTTATTTTCATTGCTTGACTTGAAAACGGTTTCCTCGTGAATTAGATTCTTTCTATTCATCAATAACCATGTCCAATTAATAGTGTGAGTAACCCATGGCATTCATTTTTTGATCTCACAAGGGTAATTCCACTTCAAAATAATGAGTTACACTGATATGTCACACTAATTGGCCATTTGCCTTAATTATTTTCACAAAAAATGACACTTTCATAACTCTACATTATTATACAACTTAATATAAAAGAAAAGCAGGGCAGACTGATACTTGATGCTTAAGGTGATTCCCGAGTAAAAGAACCCGCCATAGATTTCCGATGAAATCTGGTATGGTGTCATTACAGTACAAGGAGATGTTAAAAACGTAATAAAAAGAGGGGGTCACCGTGCTTGTTTTCATGCCACGATGCTGACAAATATGGTTATTTAGGTGACTTTTGGTTATCTCAGTGCGCAACAAATAAGTTTGATTATTTTTCAATGCGGTGTGTTATATCACACGGAGTTTGACTTTCTTTGATTGCTTATTCATCTACGTCCCAGAAAAAATGGCTTCAAATACCCTGCATTATTAACTGATATTTTTATCCTTTAAAACAAACATAATTTCGACTTGCTCTATTGGGCCCGTTACGTCTCTATCTGTAGCATTTATTTCATTTACCAAAAAAGTAGCCATAGATTTCTACCAAATTTTTTCTCAGTTATTGCGGATATTGTTCTCATTGAATTTATAAAATAAAAAGTGGGGGTCACCGCGCTCGTTTAAGAGAAAAAGAGCTTTTATCTCACTATCGAGCTTAGTTTGAGGGAAATCTCTCATGTTTTGTACGCGCGCGCGCTCATGTGCGCGCGCTGATGACGCAAAAATCGTGCGCAGTAGGAATGCGCAATGCAAAACCCGGGAATCACCGTAATTTCTCCTTCAACGCCATGTATCTTTCAAGTGTGCCTTGAAAAGAACCAATCCATATGTATCCCGGCAAATATTATGTCAACTAATGTGAAATGAATGTCTACAGACCTATACACATGAAGCAGAAAGGGAAGAAAAGGGGGAAGAAAAAGACAAATCAGTTAAAAGAACAAAAGATAAAGTGTGTAATGGTAGGCTGAAATTCAATGTTGTGGAATGCTCAGTGTGTCAGCTCCCTTGTATTTATAGGAACATTTTGTCGGTGGATAGGCTTGTGAACTGGTAGTTGGAAATGGAACAAGTCGCATTTTGAAAGGAGCCGAGGTTAGGTTCTTGGGTTAAACCCTAAGCACTACGTAAATGTGTTTGTTAACGTTGCATAGCTCAGTGGTGCATGCCTGAGGGTCATGTTTACAGCAGTGGAAACTTTTGTTCTCGTTGAGGGGTTTTTTATTGCAGTTGTCAGTTGCATTCAGTCATTTAAGCAAAAATAGATTGTTCCAGAGGGCATAATTATACGTCTCAAAAGTAACGAATTTTGCCACTTGGGACCTATTATGTCGTCCAACTGGAGTTGAATTGACCTTTTTATTGGTTTAGTGTCAAAATCTTCCTGCCTTATTCCTCGCCATCTTTGGGCTGGCCATTTTGGTAGGCATACCACTGCATAAAAGAATAGCCCCCAATGAAGTGCTTAGGACAGATTTTTGTCCACTAAACCCGACGAATTTATGTGTTGTGTGACATACTAATGCAGATCAGATTCCAAAACACGACGATGCTGATGAATAAAACAGCTGTGTGATCTTTAGAGACCATCTCTTAGATGAGTCGTGTTCAGGTTCCATGTGCGTTTTTAACGATTTTGTCTTCCTCGTTAGTAAGAGTATTGCAAGGCGGACATAAAGAATTCCTGCCTTGGTATATATATGCATTGGCATAAACATCCCTCACACAGGCCCAAGATCTTTCATTGGGTGTAGAGCAATATTTTCCCATTTGGAGTGTCTTGCCACTTAGCTTGATGGTCGATTATGTCCCAAAATGATGTCGTCTCGTAGGTAGAAGTGTTACTGGAGGTAATCATTGTTTACATAATTGTCTCGCCGCATAATTTTGTTGGTCCCTGCATGATAGAGTAGTTTGGTGATTATGCTGCAAAATATTAACCGTGGAAGAAGGCAAGGGCTTGGGACAGTGAGCTGTGCCTAAAAGTTTGAGCTTGGTGTATGAAATCACGGTTGTTTAGTCTTGATTATCTACATTCCTATAAAAAAGCCCTTTTGGCTTCCGGGCTCCAGCTTATAGATGTAATATTTGTAAATATATTTATTGTTTGTAGACAAAATAATAAACTAAAACTAAAACAAATAAACCTAATTTTAAGGGCCATTGTCACGATAAAGCGCATGTGCGGTCTTGATTGACCCCAACTTTTTTAAACCAATAGAAACCGTAATACTATCACGAGCGCCACGAGGGTCAGCTTAGAGTTGCACGTGCCTTTCGAACATCTCTTTATCTGCCAGCTTTTGGCCTTTTGTTTGTACAGAATATTTATCATGTTTATGTTGTGTGAAGGCCGTGTCCGTTGATTACAAGCACATACGCTTTACTTTCTTCCAGCTCGCATGCATATCTGCAGCTATATATACAAAGTTTCCGATTTTCGTCCTTGCACTTGCAACTTTTCTTCGTTTTTTGTCTTTTTTTTTCGAACAAGACGGCTAGGAGGTGAAAGTAGCTTTCGTCTCTAGCCGGTTCGAAAACCCTCTCGAGGACATTGTATTTCTCGACAGCATTCAACTCAAAACACAAAATAGGACTCTTTCATGGATGACTAAACAGTTCTTCAATATCGGTATTACTATTTTCATACGTCTCACAAGGTCGATGGAGGAGGATTTTTCTCACAAATAACAACTTTGAAAACTGCTCCGTCGGATGAGAAATCAAATTGCTGCACATGCGCAGAAGGGTGTCAAGTGCCCTTAACACTCAAAACCGTAACAAATATTCTCACATCTTAATCCGTAATTTCAAGAGGACGAATCCATTTGTCCAGGGTAGTCTGGATATGAAATGGGTTGATGCCTTTCATCCAGTGGTATCAGTATAGTGCTCAACAACATCATTCAGGTTCATGGTCTACAACCTACATCTGTTACTCCATCGAGCAAGTTTAGTTAGAGTTAAAAAATCTGTCCAAAACTTCCGCCCTTCTCTATAGCCCGTTGGATAATGACAGTTATGGCCGTACGGCCTAACGGTGCTGAATAGCTCCCCCTTGGTACAATACTCTTCCTTCTGAGTGGTCATCGAAAATTGTAGGCAGTTCTCTATAAAACACTCGGGAAACGTCTTCAACGTACACATCCCTCATTCCACCCACCAAGTGTACTGGAAATTAAAACAGCATTACGTGAAAAGTCTGCCGTTCGATCTCCACCACATGTTGGATGATGGATAGACCGCTCAAAAACGTGTTTTACTTTTAATCCATTCATGCGCGTCACTTATTGGATGACGAGGCATTTGGCTAGTTCCACATTTTATTCCCGACCGGCAAAGGCTGACGGACACAAAATTCAGACATGCAATAAAGGAGTCCTTCACATCCTGGGCGATTGCATAAGTAGGGCAGCTTACAACAACACATGCCCTGCCCAGGTCTAAGACTATACATAGTACACACAAGGCCTCGCTGTCACATTAAATGTCTTCGCTTTTTCCATCTGGTGGGCATCAAGCATTGGGCAGAAATCACATTGCGTCAGCACCGTTTCCGGCCATCGCAATGCTTTGTTTTAACTTAACAGTCGTATTCCCCTAGTCACTGCCAGTTCTAAGTTCGTTGTTCGTCGCCTCCCGATTTGACCTGACGGCCATAGCAAACCAATCCACGGGCAGTACCTTCCCAGTCCGACCTTGGCCTCCCCACGTCTGCCCGTGAAGGCTTGTGCAGGTCGGCCTCGGCCAGTCCGGGCTGGCTCCACCTGCTTCAAGTCTCAGCCTAAGAGACCCAACGCTTAGAGCCAATCCTTTTCCCAAAGTTAGGGATCTATTTTGCCGACTTCCCTGACCTACATTGTTCTATCAACCAGACGCTGCTCACCTTGGAGACCTGCTGCGGTTATGACTACAACCGGACATGAAATCATTTTCTCACCCGGATTTTCAAGGGCTGTAGAGAACGTGCCGGACACCACAAGAAGTGTGGTGCGGCATCCAATCCTTATCTCCAGACAATCTGATTTCAAGGTGAAAGCCCGTTGAAATGGGTTCGGTTGCATTGCCACACCTACCACCAGGTGGCAATATCCCTTTTCCGGTTCAGCAATATTAACCCGATTCCCTTTCGATAGGCGGCCCAGGATCGGGCACTTTGACATGGAATTACCTTATCTCTTTGGATTGACTAAACCATGTCCAAATTAAACCTTTTCCAATTCGGTCTTCAAAGTTCTCATTTGAATATTTGCTACTACCACCAGGGAGATCTGCATCGTAGGCCGTTCACCCAGGCTCGTGCCAAAGGCCGCGTCACGACCACCATGCCGTCTTACTCCTCGGGGCTTGGCATTCACCCCGTCGGCGGAGGATAGGTGCGACACTTGAGCGCCATTCATTTTCAGGGCTAGGTTCTTCGTCAGGTCAGTTGTCACACACTCCTTAGCGGGTTCCGACTTCCATGGCCACTGTCCTGCTGTCTATAGCAACCAACACCTTTTGTGGGGTCTGATGAGTGTCGACTTTGGCACCTTGTCTCAGCGTTCGGTTCATCCTGCACCGCCAGTTCTGCTAACCAAAAATGGCCCACTAGGTACTCGCATTCGGAGTCTGGCTTCAGTCGAGTAAGTCGGACAGTTCTTAAGTAATTTAAAGTTTGAAAATAGTTTAAGGTTGTTTTAACCCTAAGGCCTCTAATCATTTGCTTTACCTAATAAAACTGCGTACCGAGTTCCAGCTATCCTGAGGGAAACTTCGGAGGAAATCAGCTACCAGACAGTTCAATTAGTCTTTCGCCCCTATACCCAAATTTGATGATCGATTTGCGCGTCAGAATCGCTACAAGCCTCCACCAGAGTTTCCTCTGGCTTCACCCTATTCAGGCATAGTTCACCATCTTTCGTGTCCCAATTAACAGACACCCTCTCACTCGAACCTTCCTAAGGGTAGAATAGGTCGAATGATGGTGCGCCGCTGTCCGGGGGCCGTGGATCTCTCCTCGGCGGCAAGAGCCACCTTCACTTTCATTACGCCTCGAGGTTTGACTAACCCTAAGACTTGCGCACATGTTAGACTCCTTGGTCCGTGTTTCAAGACAGGTCGGATGCACCCATATGACTGCCAACATCCTAAGGGCATGGTACGAGATCACCACCCCAACAACCGGCAGCCGCGTGGAGCACCTCACCGCATTGGACAGCCGGCGGGAAGGATGGGACCCTAGCCACAGGAGGCATGCCCTGTCACTCCTCGGTCGGGTCCGAGCCATGAGAGAACCGGGCTGTAACAGCTACTTTTGAAGAAATGTACTGAACACAGTCTTAATTGGTTCATCCAGCTTCATGGCGTACGCCCCAAATGCCACACTAATTTGAACAAGTGTACACAGATTTGAAACAACATCATGTACAAACAACATCATGTACAAAAAGTGCTCCCTTCTCAGTGACATGTTTGAGGATCACTTTGTCTCTTCTGCCGTGATACGTTACTTTCCTAGTAGCCATTTTTCCGCTTAACACCTCACGATCATCTATGTAAGCATTCAAGGTGGCTCGTCCTGGAGAGAAAAATGGACATAATAATGTAGTGCATGCTCAGAAATAAAATTAAAATAAATGATGTCTTTTCCCTTTACTACAGAAAGCCATAATGTTATCTTGAAAAAAATTATTTCTTCTGACTTATTTATGACTCCTATCTTTATTTATCGACTTGGCAAAGTAGAGGCCATGTTTTGGCTTCTACCTTTACCTTCTTGTTTATACGGCTTCGGAGGATCTCTTACAAAAGCCCTCCTAGTGGCTAGTAAGAGAAAAGCAATCTTTGGCGCGTCATATAGTGAACATCTTCAAGTGTGCTGAAGTGGAATGGTTGACAAATTGGAAAAAAGACAAGGGATGATGTAGGTTCCCGAAATATATATTCATAGTTGTTAGTATCGTTGCTCTAAATGACATACATTAGTTATCGTCATGTGAGAGACGACAAAGAAAGAGTTCACCTGCGGTAATATATTTTTTTTAGTAAAAAAGAGGCGGTGGTTCCCAAACCATAATTTCGTGGATGTGGAGTTTAAAGGCAGTAAACTAGTGAATGGTTTGTTTGGTTGATGAGTATTATATTACTCAGTTATGTGACAGGTAGATGTCTGCAATCTACCGGAGTGTTCAACGTGGTTGTAAAGGGGCACACACCGGTAATTCAATTAGATAGATCTTGATTTTGTGTGCTGTAAGGATATGGTTTGCTTTAATTAGAAGAGCGCATATTAAATGAATTATAGCCCAGACATACAGGCACAATTGTCTTTGCACATGCTATCATATTACCAGTGTGATGGGGCAGCGTCATTTAAATGTGAGTTAATAAACGACGGAATTTGAAAAATATGAAACTGAACAGATCGGACATACTACTGGAACCTGCAGCACATTGTTCCAGGGAAATAGTCCAAAACCATTGTTTCTCAAGGCTACATTTAATTACCCTGCAAGAAAACAAAACAATAAAACAGCATTTCAAGAGGAATTGCGATAAGATTCTTACTGTAATGTAGCCGAGTCCTTGCAAGTACAGCGATTTCGTATGTTTCTCTCAAACGTCTGCTGTTGTCTTGTCACTGCTTGGAAAATCCATTATTCTGGGTGACATAGCGGACATGTACGTAAAGTCTATGACATCTTTTGCCCACCTAGCTTCTTTGTCTTCCGACATCCTAACCCTTGTAACCCATGAGGATTTAATAAATTAATTTATTTCATATGGTGGTTATTTTGTGACTTTATGCAACCCCTTAGGTGGTTGATGTGGCAAAGAAGGGTGATAAGGAGAGTCCTCGTTAAGAGGAGGTGAGGTAGAATGGACGGCTGTTTGGAACGAGACGGAGATTTTATATGTGGGTTTTAATGATACTAATGATCTGAGTATCATTCCACAATCACCAGTCATCTGGTTGGTAATCATTTTGGTTGTCTCTGACAGTGCAGGAAAGCATTTCATCCTGATCATGCAATTTAGCATTTTATCTTTTTATGGACATAATGGGAAACAAAAACTTAATCTCTTCATGCCTTCGTTTGCTTCAGCCACAGTGCACCTAAGCCATTTATCTTTGTAGGAGGAGAAGAATTCTCCAAACTCCTCATGCTCCATGCACTCTTCATAAGTTTGCAGATTCTTATTTGGCAAAATCAGTCGGAAGTTGTAGGCAGTCGTTACATTTTAAGAAACAGGACACGCTGTTCTGGTGTTCTTAGGTCCCTGTTCAATTAATTGCACAACAAAATAAGCGAACAAATGAAACTTACTTAATAATTTTATGCTGCCTGTATTGGGAAATATTTTTTTTCATACCTATACAGCAGTTCAATTGTGTCGATGCACCGTGCACAGACATCTTTCACGTTCTTTCACGTACGTCGACCACACTCCCCAGCTCTCACTCTATCCTGCCAGTCTGCATAGTGTCGAAACAGCCTCTTGTGGGAAAATCTCACCCTTCTCAATTGCCCTTTCGATGATAAAAGTTGTGGCCATTCCTTCTTTAACCAACAGTGAACAACAAAATATCAGGGAGTGCAAAATCTGATAATGGACTTAAAACACTGGGAGATGATTAATTTAATCTCAAATATTATCGATAATTAAAATACGTTTAGGTACATGTACATTAATTATGGCCTATTCATACTTATAAAACACTTTTTCTCTAAGTGTTTTTGTGTGCAAATATTTACTCTTAGGACCATATAAACACAAAAACCCAGCTGGGTTTACTGACTTCAATTGTATTAATGTGCCTAGTTCATGGGCATTAATTGCATTTACAAGTGACAACATTGAATCTTATAAATGACTATCTACTTGCAAGTTCAAAATACAGTTGTGTCCTTTTTGTTAGCTTCTTGCAAACAGCTTCTCCATATACTTCTGCCATTGTGTTGACCCAATTATAACTCTTTCGGGATCAGTATATGGTACTATTGTGTCACTTACAGCTCTGTTACAGTGATGGGTGATTTTTCGGCTGTCCAGTCTTGATCTTAAAACAACACTACTGAATGATTCCCGCAGACTCTTCAGCGGCACAGTTTGATGTACACAGTCAAATAATTGAATTAATAACAAACTGATAGTTAATACAAGAGCAAATAGTTCCGCAATAGGTGGGAAAGCTTCCAAGTGAATAAAAGCTTCCAATAGTGTATCTTGACAATTACGCACTTTCACAGTTGATGGCCATGACGTTGAAATTCATTATTGATAATTTATTTCATATCGCATTTGTTTTTTACCTTTAGGCAACCACTTGATTGGTCAACTTGGCTTAGAAGAGGCCAAACTCCTTAAATGGTAAAATACTTTTTCATGTAAGCATCAAGTGGATCTAGCAGGAGGGCCCCTCTTGTGGCTAGCAAAAGGAAACCTAGCTTTGCTGGTTCATTGGGGAGCTTCCTCTAGAGGTATAAAGTGCATGAATGGGGGCCTGTTTTGGAAAGAAACAAAGCATATATAGAGGTTTCAGCACTTACAATCATCATTCCAAATTACAAGCACAAATCATATATTACTTAAATAAATTAATTAATTAATCAATAACTAGATAACTTAGTGAGTATTTAAGTAAGTACGTAAGTGAATACCGGTAGGTAAAAAGTCATTTTGTTGGTAAACATTTTGCACTTGTCACTGACAGTGGTCGCAAACATTCTTCCTCTTAAATTGGCAACCTAGGCAAGAGACTGACACAAATTAATCGCAAATAATGAAGGTTCAGGTGCTAAGAAAATCCGAGTGATTACGTGAAATTTCCATATAAACACAACATCAATTATTGTAAATGCAACTTTGTGCTAACCATTGTTAACGTTGTTTATTCTTGACGAACTATAAGGACTTTCTTAAACACTCTTTAATCCGGTTATTGACACACAAGAAGTTTGAATTATTCCCCTCCACCACCCCCCCCCCCCCCCCTCAAAGAAATATATGCAAATATTCCTTACCGATGTGCCCTGTTTGTGGCATCTTGTTGTTCGTAAGAATATACCATGACCATGGACTTGTTACAAGTGTGAGAAAAAAAATGAACGTTGTCCATTATGATACATTTCTGCGGTATGTATTAACAGCATTGCACCAAAACAATGTTTTCATTACTCGGGTAGGCTACGGTAGTAACTTAGGCATATAGGTAAAAGAAAGTATACCCCCATACCACCCAAAGTTTTGTAAACATATTTATTCAGGTCTGCTAAATTATTTTTGAAATTCTTCAAACTATCTTCTATGATTTATTTTTCCGAACAATTGAAAGAACTTGAGGTTGTAACACACGCTCGAATTTTCCAACTGGTTGTGTACTGGGCTTTGTAAACTGTACCTTTTAAGCTGAAGTTATGGATAGAAAAGTACAGCTAAATTTGTAATAAATTGATTTCTACCTGAATGACATACATCCCACTGTCATTGCGGAAGCAAATGGCGGTGGACTGTCCGTCACACTAACGAAGAAATTGGTCGCTTTTGTTCTTTTTTTGAGGACCTGTGAACGACCCTCCCCTACTGCCAGAGTGAAAGGAGGCAGACAACTTAAAGGAAACTACGATAAAAGGATAGCAACATTATTAATTGGATTGCAGCAGGTGCATATAAAAAAGCAGATACAAAGGCACTAGATTCTCTAGCAACCTTTGCGACTCAGAAGTCGTTATGTCATGGGATCCTCTACTGCAAAACGTGGACAGGGAGGAGATATGTATGACAGTAAAGGGGTGTTATTGGTGTACAAAACAAAACAGCATTAATGAGGAGAGGAAGTTAGGCTCCAATGCCGTGATCTGAGCCTCATTTATCTTCAGATCAATATCAAATACTAAACAATTAATAAAGAGATACCACAATTAGTAATTGGACTGTAGCATAGTACAGTGTTGTTGTAGATTCATCTTAAACAGCGAATTTAAATGACACAATGATGCTTAAGAGGAAGTAGCATTTAGCAATGGTGGAAAAGAGAAAGAAAATATTAAGCCAATGCTCATTTGTAGTTGTTTTGGGGTCTCTATACCAGAGGTGTCAATGAGATGTTCCACATCTTTTGGGAAAAAAAGAGGCTGCTTTGAGAAAGAATGGTTTTGCCCATAATGAGCTTTGAAGTATCCTCTGAGGCCACCATCTGGGCTGGGTTACGCAGTCTTTGGGGTTTGAAGGGAATTGGCTGTGTGCTGTAAAAATGAGAACAAAAGATTGACCATGTTAACTAAAATAACTTTACAAATATTTCATATGGTGGTTATTTTGTGACTTATGCAACCCCTTTGGTGGTTGATGCGGCAAAGAAGGGTCATAAGAAGAGTCCTCGTTAAGTGGAGGTGAGGTAGAATGGACGGCTGTTTGGAACGAGACGGAGATTTTATATGTGGGTTTTAATGATACTAATGATCTGAGTATCATTCCACACTCACCAGTCATCTGGTTGGTAATCATTTTGGTTGTCTCTGACAGTGCAGGAAAGCATTTCATCCTGATCATGCGTGCAATTTAGCATTTTTATCCTTTTATGGACTTAATGGTAATCAAAAACTAAATCTCTTCATGCCTTCGTTTGCTTCAGCCACAGTGCACCTAAGCCATTTATCTTTGTAGGAGGAGAAGAATTCTTCAAACTCCTCATGCTCCATGCACTCTTCATAAGTTTGCAGATTCTTATTTGGCAAAATCAGTCGGAAGTTGTAAGCAGTCGTTACATTTTTAAGAAACAGGACGCGCTATTGTGGTGTTCTTAGGTCCCTGTTCAATTAATTGCACAACAAAATAAGCAAACAAATAAAACTTACTTGATAATTTTATGCTGCCTGTTAGTGTATTGGGAAATGATTTTTTCCATATCTATACAACAGTTCAGTTGTGTCGATGCACCGCTCAAAGACATCTTTCACGTCCTTTCACGTACATCGACCACACTCCCGAGCTCTCACTCTACCCCGCCAGTCTGCATAGTGTCGAAACAGCCTCTTGTGGGAAAATCTCACCCTTCTTAATTGCCCTTTGGATGATAAAAGTTGTGGACATTCCCTTTTTAACTAACAGTGAACAACAAAATCTGAGGGAGTGCAAAATCTGATAATGGACTTGCAACACTGGGAGATGATTAATTTAATCTCAAATATAATTGATAATTAAAATACTTTTAGGTACATGTACATTAATTATGGCCTATTCATACTTAACACTTTTTCTCTGTAAGTGTTTTTGTGTGCAAATATTTACTCTTAGGACCATATAGACACAAAAGCCCAGCTGGGTTTACT
>JAHPZR010028194.1:0-14092 GCA_019787425.1 Platygyra sinensis
AAATGTGTGAGGCTTTGGCAAAAATGGAAATATTTTTCCTGTGAAGTACCATTGAGTTAACAGCAGTCAGAAAATTGTTGTTGTTTTCAGATGCTAAAAGCATTTCCTAAGCAACCAATAGAAAAATTAAAAAAGCCTCACACAGTTTGTCAGCCCGTCATCTCCTGATTGAAACTGCCCAGTCAATCTGGATGTCCGCGGTAACACAAGGCTGGTAATCATTCATTTTAGCAGATACGGTCATTTTTGCGTTTAAGAGGCGTCGTGCCTATCACAACGAAAATAGCAACATGCATGTATCATGACTGCAATAATTCAGATTCCACAGTTTAGTAGCTTTCCAACGATATATAGCTTATCGTGGTTTCATTTAAAGCAGCGCGTAAAAAAAAACACTTTCGGGAAGGCACCCTGAAGCTCTACAGTAACCTTAAATTAGTTCATTGATAAACAAGCAAAAGCTTAACTTTCCCTTTGCTTCCTTGGTAATGGACGGAAAATAAAATAAAATGGTAGGAGGGTAACTCACCACTTCCTTCTCGCTGCGCTGAGAATACAAAATCAAAGATGACAGTATCCCTTTACGCCAAGTGACTTTGTCTCTAGGATAACATACAAAATTAAATGATTTTAGGTATACTTAGACTTGCATTTCTTAAACGGTCCATGTTAAATTGAAACTGAAAGAAAACAAAAAAGGAAACCAAAACTAAAGAAGACCATAGAGGAGGACGAACGAAACAAAACTGAAAAGTCTTCCAGTCGAATGTTTGTTCAAATGTTTTACCCCCTAGTATAGCGCAACTATAAGGACAAAGTGAACTGAAATATTACAAGGATGTCATACTAGAATGTAGGAATCAACGGCAAAATGTTAAAAAACAGATGAAGGTAAACCCATTAAATTTTTAATTCGCTGATAAAGGTAGAATTTCAAAGTTGTCAATCAAAGGCAAAGATCAACGCGCAAAACAAAAAGCTACAGCCGGAAATAAATGCACAGGTGGTGACAATGATCGATAACAGAAATAAAAAATTTGCAAAATTAAACTGAAAGAAAACACACCAGGAAAACGAAACAAAACAAGACCACAGCGGACGATCAATAAACAAACTGAAAGTCGTCGAGGATGCGCGTTTAATGTATAAATTTCTGTACTAAAATTCAAACCCGTTTTTCCGCTATTTGTGCAACACGTATGTACTCTGAACACATATAGTGACCAAACCTACTTACTTCTCTGACCTTTATTTGGGATGTGAGAGACCGAATGAGATCCCACTCTACCTGTGTCTAGGACGGGGTCTTCCCTTAAAAGGACCACAGTATAATGGAGCATTAATAAATAGTATCAGTAAATTCACAGTAAGAATAATAGCTTCCAAATGAATTCAATCTGGGTCAGCAAAAGGGATCTTTCTTTAACAAAGACAACAAAGCATCACTGCTGTTAAATTTTTTTTTCAACGTACGGTGACAAAATGAAAAGAAGGCTTTCTACACGATATCCAATATAATCTATACTGTATCAGTTCAGTCACGGACTCTTATTTTTACTGTTTTCTTCCAAACTTTTACTGCCCGACACTTACACCAACGCATTAGCGAACACCGCTATTCTGCTATCGGTAAACACCTTGAAACACAACATGACAATAAAAGAGCAAAGATCGATCATCTCTTTAAAGTCCTAAAGAAATGCAGAAGCAAGTTCGATTGCCTAATATACAGATGCTGTTTGAAAAAGGACATCAAGCCTTCCTCAACACCCAAAGTGACTCAATCCGCGCCAAATTTTTCCGGTGACACTTTCGTTTCTTTTGCTCGTTTTGCCTTATTTTGGGTATTATACCCATAGGACACCACAAATATTTTTATTGTTTCACGTCGTTATATATTCTCGTTTCAACTTTTATCATCCTGACTTGATAATGGCGTAGAGTAACGCCGAAACGTCGTCTGCTTTTTAGAATTTTTAAAATGTGTTTAAAGAATCTTTTACCGTTTAACTTTTTGATAAAATGTTCTTCAAACTTAGAAGTTCAAAAATAAAATTAGTTTATTGTAACTTATGATAATGGTAGAGACTAGTAAAAAATATTTTTTAAACCTTAAATCTGTCATTTCAATTTTGCACCATTGCCAGAAATCTGGGACAAGATGGCAGCCAAGCATGCGCAATACGGTCAAAATGGCGTTAAATTCGTGTAAGGAAATGTATGGAGAAAGGGAAAGTTTTGCAAATATAGCAGTTATGAGCTCATGGGTCTTCACTGCGCGACTCGAATTACGATAAGTGCAGTACGAGCTACCCATTTCACAGAAAAAACTCCGAATACAATAAGATTTACTTACTTCCCAAGAAGATGTCTTCCATCGTCTATTAACGATCCATTTCCTCATACATTTCCTTAAAATCCTGCTGAAGTCATGGCAAACACTCGTAGATTTCGGGCTGAACAGGTCAACGAATTCAACCTGCGCGACTCGATATAGACTCATCGATGTTTGATGTATTCAGATCCACAGAAAAAAACTATGAATATTGATCTGCAAAGTACTTCCAACGTCACTTTTAAATCTCTCATTTTCCCATCTCCGTACGCCATGTTCAAGTGCTGCAGTTCGGTAGAAGAAGGGAAAGAAACACTCTATTGAAATTTCTCTCCGGTCGCCATTTTGGTTGTTGTTTAAAAAGCTTGTCGGGATAGAAATTGGGTTCCAGACCCCTCCAATCAATAATACAGGCTTGGTTTTATCTTAAATTCACGCGGGATAATCGAAGTTTAAAACAAAGTAGAAATGTCTATAGTTCTGTCTGCTGGGAAAAAACAGAAACATAAAATCCATATATTTAACGTGCGATATTTATTTTTCCTGTTCTCAGGCATACAATATATCAACAGTGCTTAACCTGTGGGAGCACATCGTAAGAAACACGCTTCCTTTCGGACAGAGCGATAAGCGCCGCCATATTGGATTCCATTGTTCTACATGATATACCGCTGACAATTTTTAGCGGGCTCGAAATGTCCGCGATTTCTGGTAATGTTTGTGTACGAAAAATGACAGTAACTAAAATCGGCGGAGCATTATTAGAAATAAGTGCCGAGACACTCATACTACAGGTAAAAGCCACGTATGTTGAATGATCGTAGTCCTGAATGACGACATTCGCGTCAGACATGATTCGGTTGACTATCATTGACAATGTTATTCTCTATTGAGTCGGAAAACTTTGTTGTAAGAAAACCGATAACACAGTCAACTATATGAAGGTTGATTAGATTTTGTCAGGAAAGAGTCAGGTGACTAAAAGCAAGGAAAGTGAAAAAAAAATCAAGGTTCCTACTCACCACTTCACTTCTTTTCAGGATATGAAAAAGCGCAAACGTAACAGCTATGGTCCACGAGGTAAACTTGTTGTTCTACAAGAAATAGATCCCTGACAAACGTTCGCTATTTTTTCAGCGTTATTTCAACCGTTAACTACAAGCTGCTTAAATCAAAAATGGATTGCTAGATATTGACAGAAAAAAACTTAAAATCCATATGTTTACACTCTAAAGATTAACTTGGAGCCTGACTTGAGAATCAGTTTACTTTTCCACGTACTCCAATATATTATATTTTACACCAGTATAATAGCGTAATGTATTACAAGGCCTATAACACCCGAGCATAATAATACTTTTAAAAACCAGTTGAATTTGCCGGGTTTTGTAATCTTGAGCAAAAAAAAAAACTCCAATTTAAACAGGATGAAAATTCATGTCCATTTGAAATGGCATAGATCGATGTTCATTATAAAACAGTTTTAACAACTTACTGTACTTACCTTTTCAAAAAGGGTGTAAAAGTCCGAAAAGGTTCCGAAATTTATGTTGAATTCAGAATAGCATATAAAGTTGTAGTCTGCTTCAGCTCAAACGAAATCTCCTTGACACAAAATAACGATGACATGAAATGATCGCACTTTCGAGCCGTGAGATAAGCTTTCAATTTCGACTAGCCATAAGTACTTTTTTGTAAAACATAGTCGCCACGATTTATTTGCCTTTCAGTTTTATTTGCAATTCAAGTAACAAAACACGGGTTGGCTACATGTTTCACTTATCGTACTATAGAGTACACCTACTTGCCGGTATAAGAAAGAGAATGGTAAGAGGTAAGACAGTTTATCCCCATAGAAGCCTTATTTCCAGGCTAAGCGCGTCTCAACATATTTTTAGTTCGCTTTCAGAATCAGAATTCCAGTCTTACACGCTTTTTTATCTTAATGAAAACATCTACGATACACACATGGCAGGTTAACCGCAGGAGAACTGAATACCACATCAATGAAAATAGCCTCTGAGGGATTACCTTGAGAAAGGGTCTGTATGGGCGATTAACATCCACTCTTGGTATGACTCGATGTGATTATTTCAAATAAAAGCTAGGTTGCAAGAGGTTAAATTGGTTTTGTTCAAAAGCCTTCTGGTTTTAGCTTTGGGAGCGGGAAAGTTAAGTTTTTCACTCAAACAGAGATTTGTTACCCTAAATGAAGTCATTATATTAGCTGTTCCAGGGAATCGCCTGGCGAAAACGTAGTCATTAAAGCTAGCTCGCCACCTCTGATATGATGTTTAAAACTTTCAAGGACTGATCCCCAGAATATCTACAATCTCGATTTGTATCTCGAATTTATATTGCTTCGAATCGACAGGTGAGGAATTCTGAACGGACTAAATTGGCTCTTGCACAACCACGGTACCATGAATTATTTAATGAGACACTTCGCATTTTTCTAGCTACAGGGGTGCTATGCAGCCTTTCTCATGAACTTCTATCTGAAGTTTATTTAAGCAAATTTAAAGTTAAACTGCGTTTTTCCGAAGAGAGGGCATACCAGTACGGGTCGCGCACAAATCATACACTCTCAGACGAGCTCTTTCTCACAACACACAAGGAACGTGACATTGCACGAGGGCCAACATGCCTATCTCCGGCCACCAATTCGTGCTCACCCGTGACACGCAATGCTGTTTACCAAATCACGTGTACACAACTGCCAACCGACATTACATCGCGGAGCACTACAACGCTTTATCTACGATCGTGTGAGAAGAATATTTGAACAATGATAACTCCTCCGTGAAGAAATAACTCCTTTAAGTGCCACCAATGTCTGACAAAGGCAGCGAAATTCAAGAGTAGTGGTACCCTAGAAAACGACCCCGCGCAAATCTTACGACTGTTTCGAAGCGTTTTACATACGAAAAGTACAACCTACCATCAACTCTCGAGAGGAATGCAAGCGAACTCGCGGACCTTTTCATTCTAAAAATTAGCTAAGCGATATTCTAGAGCCTTTTTTTTTGTTTTTTGTTTTGTTTTGTTTTTTTTGTTTTGACACTCGTTCGATTAGTCATATCACTCGTTTTTATTCATATGTGTACCGCATTATTTATCTCAGGCATTTGTACCCCCACATGTCCCTCCGCTTTTTCACACATTTTTACGGTACATAATCTGTAGATAAGCCCTATGGCGGAAATATTTTTTTCTTATCCCTGATGATGCCGTAGATCGGCGAAACTTGGATTTTAAAACGTTTGTTAACGATTTTGAATATTACATTTTACAGTAGGGTAAAGGCCTCAATTGAATCTTTACGTATTCATTTAAATGCTACTGATGGACAAACATCCAACGACATTTACTGCGTCATCTATAACTTTGAATTAATCTCGGCTCGGCATCCGTGATAAGCAGATTTAGTGCTATGATAGTGTTTTTAAATTCTTATCATGCTATTTTAATTCTCAGTTGCGTCAGTTGAGTTAGGACAGACTGAAGCTAATTATACTTTAATAAGTTGATGCGAAGAAATTTCTACCGTGAATAATAAAGTTGGTAAACCTTGACTCACACTTAAGTTACTTGCACAATACTTTCACAAAAGGGTTCAGCCACCCCCTCCGTCCTCCGACTAAGAAAGAAGAATCAGAGCTCGCATGATAACATTTTTAAGGGGTCTGGTTGAAAGAGCAGTAATCTCAGTTGTTTATTTGATTTTTCGGAGATTCTCTCAGCAATCAGTTACAAGAAGGTTTTGTAAACGTCACCAAGGGCAACATAGACAACCTCACTGTGTCGCGTGCTAGACTAAAATTACCATGTTATGTGTTTACTGTCTTTTCTCTGTCATTAAATTAATTAATAATAATGATAATACATAATAATAATAATAACTAATAAATCATAATTAAAAATTTATAACGCGGCCTTTTCCACGCAAATTATGATCAAAGCGCCGTAACAATTGATACTTAAAAATATTATTAACAACCAAGAAAGAGTTAAAAACAAAATATAATAGCCATTAAGAATTAAAGCTTACATATCAAAAGCTAATTTAAAAAGATGCGTCTTAAGTACAGACTTAAACGTTTCAAAAGGGTCCCACAAGGTGGATATGTAGGGGCAGACTGTTCCCTAAGGTAGGGGCCGCCGATGAAAAAGCAGGCCGATCCCCTTAAAGTCTATTTTTTACGTTTCCTTCAAGTGTATGTCTACATTAATTCCGCCGCAGAAATCTTAATAAGAAGAGATTCAATACCTTTCAAAGAAAGTAACTTGAACGAAAGGCAAAAACACTAACAACCGTATTGCAAACTAGGAATATTAACTGAATTGATTGTAAAATAATCATTTTTCTAAGATCAATCCTTGGACTCGCCATATATCTCCGATTTTAGTTGTCTTGCCAGAAATAGGATATGCATCACCTCCAATAATGTGTGGATGATTTTCAGCGGTGGCAGGAAGTTCAGGTTCTTTTGTAAGAAAAGAATTTCACTTCACAAATCGCACCAAAAGAAATGTTATATTTTTCTCGCAGACTCACGTCAGAATTACGCGCTCCAATCTTTTCTGTTAGTTCCAATATCATCACAATTAAGAGGGTTCTTCTTCAACTTTATAACTTTATCCCTTCGAGTCTCCTCGGTTATCGTTTTAACCTGAAAACGGAGACGGAAGAATCATTAGCTGTAATCGAAGCCTCGTCGTAAGCGACCAGCCCTTGTTGGCCCATTTTTTCCCGGGAAAAAATCGGCCAACAAGGCCTGGTCGCTTACGACGAGGCTTCGATTACAGCTAATGATTCTTCCGTCTCCGTTTTCAGGTTAAAACGATAACCGAGGAGACTCGAAGGGATAAAGTTATAAAGTTGAAGAAGAACCCTCTTAATTGTGATGATATTGGAACTAACAGAAAAGATGGTAGCGCGTAATTCTGACGTGAGTCTGCGAGAAAAATATAACATTTCTTTTGGTGCGATTTGTGAAGTGAAATTCTTTTCTTACAAAAGAACCTGAACTTCCTGCCACCGCTGAAAATCATCCACACATTATTGGAGGTGATGCATATCCTATTTCTGGCAAGACAACTAAAATCGGAGATTATTGCCGAGTCCAAGGATTGATCTTAGAAAAATGATTATTTTACATTCAATTCAGTTAATATTCCTAGTTTGCAATACGGTTGTTAGTGTTTTGCCTTTCGTTCAAGTTACTTTCTTGAAAGGTATTGATCTCTTCTTATTAAGATTTCTGCTGCGGAATTAAGTAGACATACACTTAAGGAAACGTAAAAAGACTTTAGGGGATCGGCGCTTTTTCATCGGCGGCCCTTACCTTATGGGAACAGTCTGCCCCTACATATCCACCTTGTGGACAATTTTGAACGTTTAAGTCTGTACTTAAGACGCATCTTTTTAAATTAGCTTTTGATATGTAATGCTTAATTCTTATGGCTATTTTATTTTTTTACTCTTTCTTGTTTTTAATAATATTTTTAAGTATCAATTGTTACGCGCTTTGATCATATTTGCGTGGAAAAGGCGCGTTATAAATTTTTAATTATTATTATTATTATTATTATTATTATTATCATTATTATTAATTAATTAATGACAGAGAAAAGACAGTAAAAACATAACATGGTATTTTAGCTACACGCGACAAGTGAGGTTGTCTATGTTGCCCTTGGTAGTTTACAAAACCTTCTTGTAACTGATTGCTGAGAAATCTCCGAAATTCAAATAACAACTGAGATTACTGCTCTTTCACACAGACCCTTAAAATGTTATCATGCGAGCTCTTTTCTCTTCTTAGTCGGAGACAGGAGGGGGTGGCTGAACCCTTTTGTGAATGTATTGTGCAAGTAACTTAAGTTGAGTCAAGTTTACAACTTTATTATTCACGGTAGAAATTTCTTCGCATCAATTATAAAGTATAATATCTTAGTCTGTCTAACTAACTGACGCAACTGATAATTAAAATAGCATGATAAGAATTAAAAACCTATCATAGCACTAAATCTGCTTATCAGGATGACCGAGTATTATTCAAAGTTATAATGACGCAGTAATCGTTGGATGTTGTCCTTCAGTAGCATTTTAAATGAATAGTTAAAGATTCAATTGAGGCCTTACCACTACTGTAAAATGTATATTAAAATCGTTAAAAACGTTTAAAATCCAAGCTTTCGCCGATCTACGGCATCATCAGGGATAAGAAAAAATATTCCGCATAGGGCTTATTACAGATGTAAAGTAAAAATGTGTGAAAAGCGAGGGAATGTGGGGGTAAAATGCCTGAGATAAATAATGAGGTACACAATATGAATAAAAACGAGTGATATGATCTAATGAACGAGTGTCAAAACAAAAAAACAAAACAAAACAAAACAAAAAAAGGCTCTAGTATATGCTAGATAATTTTAGAATAAAAGGTCCGCGAGTTCGCTGCATCCTCTCGAGAGTTGATGGTAGGTTGTACTTTCGTATGTAAAACGCTTCGAAACAGTCGTAGATTTGCGGGGTCGTTTTCTAGTACACATACTCTTGATTTCGATGCCTTTGTAGACATTGGTTGGCACTTAAAGAGTATTTCTTCACGGAGGAGTTATCATTGTTCAAATATTCTCTCACACGATCGTAGATAAAGCGTTGTAGTGCTCCCGATGTAATGTCGGTTGCAGTTGTTACACGTGATTTGGTAAACAGCATTGCGTGTCAGAGCACAATTTGGTGCCGGAGATAGGCAGTTGGCCCTCGTGCATGTCCGTTCCTTGTTGTTGTGAGAAAGAGCTCGTCTGAGAGTGTATGATTTGTGCGCGACCCGTACTGGTATGCCCTCTCTTCGGAAAAACGCAGTTTAACTTTAAATTTGCTTAAATAAACTTCAGATAGAAGTTCATGAGAAAGGCTGCATAGCACCCCTGTAGCTAGAAAAATGCGAAGTGTCTCATTAAATAATTCATGGTACCGTGGTTGTGCAAGAGCCAATTTAGTCCGTTCAGAATTCCTCACCTGTCGATTCGAAGCAATATAAATTCGAGATACAAATCGAGATTGTAGATATTCTGGGGATCAGTCCTTGGAAAGTTTTAAACATCATATCAGGAGGTGGCGAGCTAGCCTTTAATGACTACGTTTTCGCCAGGCGATTCCCTGGAACAGCTAATATAATGACTTCATTTAGGGTAACAAATCTCTGTTTGAGTGAAAAACTTAACTTTCCCCGCTCCCAAAGCTAAAACCAGAAGGCTTTTGAACAAAACCAATTTAACCTCTTGCAACCTAGCTTTTATTTGAAATAATCACATCGAGTCATACCAAGAGTGGATGTTAATCGCCCATACAGACCCTTTCTCAAGGTAATCCCTCAGAGGCTATTTCATTGATGTGGTATTCAGTTCTCCTGCGGTTAACCTGCCATGTGTGTATCGTAGATGTTTTCATTAAGAAAAAAAGCGTGTAAGACTGGAATTCTGATTCTGAAAGCGAACTAAAATATGTTGAGAGCGCTTAGCCTGGAATAAGGCTTCTATGGGATAAACTGTCTACCTCTTACCATTCTCTTTCTTATACCGGCAAGTAGGTGTACTCTATAGTAAGATAAGTGAAACATGTAGCCAACCCGTGTTTTGTTACTTGAATTGCAAATAAAACTGAAAGGCAAATAAATCGTGGCGACTATGTTTTACCAAAAAAGTACTTATGGCTAGTCGAAATTGAAAGCTTATCTCACGGCTCGAAAGTGCGATCATTTTCATGTCATCGTTATTTTTGTCAAGGAGATTTCGTTTGAGCTGAAGCAGACTACAACTTTATATGCTATTCTGAATTCAACATAAATTTTCGGAACCTTTTTCGGACTTTTACACCCTTTTTGAAAAGGTAAGTACAGTAAGTTGTTAAAACTGTTTTATAATGAACATGATCTATGCCATTTTCAAATGGACATGAATTTTCATCCTGTTTAAATTGGAGTTGCTCAAGATTACAAACCCGGCAAATTCAACTGGTTTTTAAAAGTATTATTATGCTCGGTGTTATAGGCCTTGTAATACATTACGCTATTATACTGGTGTTAAAATATAATATATTGGAGTACGTGGAAAAGTAAACTGATTCTCAAGTCAGGCTCCAGTTAATCTTTAGAGTGTAAACATATGGATTTTAAGTTTTTTTCTTGTCAATATCTAGCAATCCATTTTTGATTTAAGCAGCTTGTAGTTAACGGTTGAAATAACGCTGAAAAAATAGCGAACGTTTGTCAGGGATCTATTTCTTGTAGAAAAAAGTTTACCTCGTGGACATAGCTGTTACGTTTGCGCTTTTTCATATCCTGAAAAGAAGTGAAGTGGTGAGTAGAACCTTGATTTTTTTTTCACTTTCCTTGCTTTTAGTCACCTGACTCTTTCCTGACAAATCTAATCAACCTTCATATAGTTGACTGTGTTATCGGTTTTCTTACAACAAAGTTTTCCGACTCAATAGAGAATAACATTGTCAATGATAGTCAACCGAATCATGTCTGACGCGAATGTCGTCATTCAGACTACGATCATTCAACATACGTGGCTTTTACCTGTAGTATGAGTGTCTCGGCACTTATTTCTAATAATGCTCCGCCGATTTTAGTTACTGTCATTTTTCGTACACAAACATTACCAGAAATCGCGGACATTTCGAGCCCGCTAAAAATTGTCAGCGGTATATCATGTAGAACAATGGAATCCAATATGGCGGCGCTTATCGCTCTGTCCGAAAGGAAGCGTGTGTTTCTTACGATGTGCTCCCACAGGTTAAGCACTGTTGATATATTGTATGCCGAGAACAGGAAAAATAAATATCGCACGTTAAATATATGGATTTTATGTTCTGTTTTTTCCCAGCAGACAGAACTATAGACATTTCTACTTTGTTTTAAACTTCGATTATCCCGCGTGAATTTAAGATAAAACCAAGCCTGTATTATTGATTGGAGGGGTCTGGAACCCAATTTCTATCCCGACAAGCTTTTTAAACAACAACCAAAATGGCGACCGGAGAGAAATTTCAATAGAGTGTTTCTTTCCCTTCTTCTACCGAACTGCAGCACTTGAACATGGCGTACGGAGATGGGAAAATGAGAGATTTAAAAGTGACGTTGGAAGTACTTTGCAGATCAATATTCATAGTTTTTTTCTGTGGATCTGAATACATCAAACATCGATGAGTCTATATCGAGTCGCGCAGGTTGAATTCGTTGACCTGTTCAGCCCGAAATCTACGAGTGTTTGCCATGACTTCAGCAGGATTTTAAGGAAATGTATGGGAAATGGATCGTTAATAGACGATGGAAGACATCTTCTTGGGAAGTAAGTAAATCTTATTGTATTCGGAGTTTTTTCTGTGAAATGGGTAGCTCGTACTGCACTTATCGTAATTCGAGTCGCGCAGTGAAGACCCATGAGCTCATAACTGCTATATTTGCAAAACTTTCCCTTTCTCCATACATTTCCTTACACGAATTTAACGCCATTTTGACCGTATTGCGCATGCTTGGCTGCCATCTTGTCCCAGATTTCTGGCAATGGTGCAAAATTGAAATGACAGATTTAAGGTTTAAAAATATTTTTTACTAGTCTCTACCATTATCATAAGTTACAATAAACTAATTTTATTTTTGAACTTCTAAGTTTGAAGAACATTTTATCAAAAAGTTAAACGGTAAAAGATTCTTTAAACACATTTTAAAAAATTCTAAAAAGCAGACGACGTTTCGGCGTTACTCTACGCCATTATCAAGTCAGGATGATAAAAGTTGAAACGAGAATATATAACGACGTGAAACAATAAAAATATTTGTGTGTCCTATGGGTATAATACCCAAAAATAAGGCAAAACGAGCAAAAGAAACGAAAGTGTCACCGGAAAAATTTGGCGCGGATTGAGTCACTTTGGGTGTTGAGGAAGGCTTGATGTCCTTTTTCAAACAGCATCTCGTATATTAGGCAATCGAACTTGCTTCTGCATTTCTTTAGGACTTTAAAGAGATGATCGATCTTTGCTCTTTTATTGTCATGTTGTGTTTCAAGTGTTTACCGATAGCAGAATAGCGGTGTTCGCTAATGCGTTGGTGTAAGTGTCGGGCAGTAAAAGTTTGAAGAAAACAGTAAAAATAAGAGTCCGTGACTGAACTGATACAGTATAGATTATATTGGATATCGTGTAGAAAGCCTTCTTTTCATTTTGTCACCGTACGTTGAAAAAAAAATTTAACAGCAGTGATGCTTTGTTGTCTTTGTTAAAGAAAGATCCCTTTTGCTGACCCAGATTGAATTCATTTGGAAGCTATTATTCTTACTGTGAATTTACTGATACTATTTATTAATGCTCCATTATACTGTGGTCCTTTTTAAGGGAAGACCCCCGTCCTAGACACAGGTAGAGTGGGATCTCATTCGGTCTCTCACATCCCAAATAAAGGTCAGAGAAGTAAGTAGGTTTGGTCACTATATGTGTTCAGAGTACATACGTGTTGCACAAATAGCGGAAAAACGGGTTTGAATTTTTAGTACAGAAATTTATACATTAAACGCGCATCCTCGACGACTTTCAGTTTGTTTATTGATCGTCCGCTGTGTCTTGTTTTGTTTCGTTTTCCTGGTGTGTTTTCTTTCAGTTTAATTTTGCAATTTTTTTATTCTGTTATGATCATTGTCACACTGTGCATTTATTTCCGGCTGTAGCTTTTTGTTTTGCGCGTTGATCTTTGCCTTTGATTGACAACTTTGAAATTCTACCTTTATCAGCGAATTAAAAATTTAATGGGTTTACCTTCATCTGTTTTTTAACATTTTGCCGTTGATTCCTACATTCTAGTATGACATCCTTGTAATATTTCAGTTCACTTTGTCCTTATAGTTGCGCTATACTAGGGGGTAAAACATTTGACAAACATTCGACTGGAAGACTTTCAGTTTTGTTCGTTCGTCCTCCTCTATGGTCTTCTTTAGTTTTGGTTTCCTTGTTTGTTTTCTTTCAGTTCAATTTTAACATGGACCGTTAAGAAATGCAAGTCTAAGTATACCTAAAATCATTTAATTTTGTATGTTATCCTAGAGACAAAGTCACTTGGCGTAAAGGGATACTGTCATCTTTGATTTTGTATTCTCAGCGCAGCGAGAAGGAAGTGGTGAGTACCCTCCTACCATTTTATTTTATTTTCCGTCCATTACCAAGGAAGCAAAGGGAAAGTTAAGCTTTTGCTTGTTTCTCAATGAACTAATTTAAGGTTACTGTAGAGCTTCAGGGTGCCTTCCCGAAAGTGTTTTTTTTTACGCGCTGCTTTAAATGAAACCACGATAAGCTATATATCGTTGGAAAGCTACTAAACTGTGGAATCTGAATATTGCAGTCATGATACATGCATGTTGCTATTTTCGTTGTGATAGGCACACGCCTTTAAACGCAAAAATGACCGTATCTGCTAAAATGAATGATTACCAGCCTTGTGTTTACCGCGGACATCCAGATTGACTGGGCAGTTTCAATCAGGAGATGACGGGCTGACAAACTGTGTGAGGCTTTTTTAATTTTTCTATTGGTTGCTTAGGAAATGCCTTTTAGCATCTGAACAACAACAATTTTCTGACTGCTGTTAACTCAATGGTACTTCACAGGAAAAATATTTCCATTTTTGCCAAAGCCTCACACATTTTCGTGTGCTAATATCCCACAAAGATTTCCTCCAAGTTTCGTTAAAATCG
>JAHPZR010028200.1:0-15000 GCA_019787425.1 Platygyra sinensis
GGACTATCTTTTATCTGAAGATCTGGGACTTCTGATCCCGTTTCCAATCCAAGTTATTCCTCAAGAGTCTGTGCACTATGAACAATGCACAACTTACTGTTAATTTCAAAAAAAAAAAAATTGGAACGCCGTTGAGCTAGCCCGTTTCTGAAACCCCGTCGTAGCCGATGTTGAAGCAACTTCCGATGACTGCGAGAGGTGGTACCTAGGTAGAATGTGAGCCCGATGATGATTCTCAGCGACCGGATCAACGGTTTACATACAACTGAACGCGCATGGGGAAGAGGGAGCACGCATCAAGGGATCGGGAAACTGATCCAATTTCACTCCATAAATGACAGCAGAACAGACCACTATTGTTTGCTGGTAAATAAATTTTAATATTAAACAAACTAACATTATATTGTAACCATTTTTCAAGAAGTCAGAGTGTCGAGTTTCACACTTCTGTCATTTCACAGTGATCGCATCTGAATGTAATTTTCAGCCAGTTGAACTGTAATACCAAAATGTAAGCTATTTTTGTCGACAAAAAAATTTTTCCAGCTAGTTAACTCTCGACGAGCTAAATTCTCAGGAAGATTCTGTTTATTGCTAAGATTCCCAGCCAGCTCAACTTTGGCCTGCTGAGCGGATATTTTGCGGAGCGGATCCGACGGGTACTCCTGACCCAAAAACGCTGGAAGCGCGTAAATCAAAACCTTCAACTACCGGAGAAAAACCAAAGTTCGCCAAGACTCCTACTGCAGAACCAGAGAGTCAAGAACACCAACAACAGCTTGTTCCTGTTCAGCCTATAAAGAACTGATTTACAACAGTTTAAGCTTCTCCGAGACGATCGTGTGTTGATGATCGGGATGATCCGCGCCTTGCATCGCTTGTCTTTGTTATGCTTCGCGTGAAACTTATGACGTTTTATTTACCATTCTGTCAACTATCTGTCATCGGGCACAAATTGACCAATCAGGTGCTCCGTTGTTGGGCTGAGGGAGGGTTTGAAAACATTAAAGGGGCATTGTCACGGTATTTGGCAACTTTATAAAAAGCTAGAACGTGCCTTCGCATCAACTGAATTCCAAAACTAATTGTGTAGTTTTGTTATCGAAGACTATTTGAAAGTACGGAAACTGTTTCCTGTCGCCTGTCGCTACGGACGGCATGGATGAAAATGGATTGAAATTTGAAAAAATTGGCCAATTTTTTCAAGTTTTGATGCTAAGTGTTCCAAAAATCCTCAAGAAATTTGTTATGGTCAGCTCTCTCTGATAAAATTCGTTTGATACCTCCGTCGTAGCTTTACAGGAGCTTTTTATTTATGATTAAAGCCTTAAAGTAATGATTTTAGCACAGAATTGGCCTAAAACAGCAAAATCATCGTGTCAATGCCCCTTTAAAAAGAAAGAATCTGCAGACGATTTTTTCTCGTCTCACCTTCTTCCCCACCATACCGCCATACCACCCTGTCTCGCCTTTTTCTCTACACGAGGGTTTGAATGGGGAGGGAGGGGGGGGGGGGGTCCAAATGTCGGTTGTCGGTTAAAATTTCATAACTTTGTCGGTTGTCGGCTAAAATTTTCGATCTTTGTCGGTTGTCAGTAAGTCTCAGTTAATAATTAAAAATACAAGTTAGTTATTCACATTTGTTATGTAATTTTCCCAGCTCGAAGACTGTAAACTCTAGACGAGGTGTAAAACTTGTAACAATTGACTGTTTGATTTCACTTAAACCTCGTTAACTCTGTTTTCTAACGACGTGATCGTTTACTCCACCTTTGTTTGCAAATCTAGTATACTGATAAAAACATTAATGCTTTTATTCTAGATGTGAATTTGTTTTTCTGTCGATTACAGGGCATGGAAGACAAGACGATGTAAGATCGTAAGTCGGGCTACAGGAAGATATGCTGCTACTAGTTTTGACCAGTTACTTGTTTGTCCAAGGTCCTCGTTTGTGGGCGTGGCGAAGTTTTTTTTTGTCCCCTAAGGCTATACTCCGTTTTCGACCGTTTAGCGTCGTTCGACCGACCCAGGTTTTCGCGTTTTTCAAAAAAAAAAAATTTGAAGAAGGTAATTACACATAGTTTCAAAACATTGCCAGTTTCCTCTGCAATACAGTCAATGTTTTGTCATCTTTTTTCGCTGTTCACGTTTGAGTTTAACCACGTCTTGTCATTTCCAGGCTCCGCTTGTTATTATGCTGAGATACTAGGCCTCCTAGTTCGAGACTTCTTCTCAATTTTTCTTTGGCTTTTTTCTTTACCGACCGACCGACCGACAGATCCAAAATCAGGGAACGCATTCGACAGTAAACAAAAAACAGTAAATGGCCTAAGAGGTAGCACTTCTAAACAACACGCTATCAACCTCGTGCCTAGGGCCTTTTCCATGGCGTGGGAAGGGAAAAGGCCCTGGGACCAAGGTTTAACACACTGTGATATATGTTTTGGGTCAGTACTCTAAAGTATAGAGCGTCTTTTATACTACAAGTAAATGTTAAAAAATATGTTTAAAAAAGGACGCTTAATGGCAGTGTAAATCAACCGACGTTTCTACATTACTGCCTTCTTCAGGGTGTTAAGCGGCCACGTGAAATAACGAGATCGTTATTTGCAATCAGCGCGACGTTGTGCTGTTTAAAAACTGTTTGTGCGTTCCAAAATAAATATTTTTAATATTTACCCTAAAAGGAGAGGAGGGGCGGTCGCTTATGAGAGTTTGCCGCAATCTGAGGTTCGCCGGACCATATACAGAAATATGCAAGTTTAAGTGAATTTTCATCTTTTATTTTCAACCAGCAAAATTTTACTAACCGTGCATGATAACTTTTAGTGAACCACACTACTTATTGTTCTACTCAGCTGATTGTAAATACACCGTAGTTATAAGACAACGTTAGAAATGCCACATTTCAGTATCGTAACCAAAATATTTACAGCTCAACGGTTAACGCGTGGGAAGAGTGTCCTCCGATTGTTTGACATTCTAGGAGGTATTCATAGCTAGCTAGAAAACTACGGCTTTCACAAACAAAACCTTAATTATTTTAGATTTTAAGTCTAACCAAACAATAACTAAGGCTAAAAGAAACGTATCAATGTCTGATATCAACGTCTGATAACGAATACTGAAAAATACAATAATGAAAAACTGCTGTTGACCTCCTTGGAGGTATTCATGGCGAGCCTGAGAACTTCATAAACAAAACTTTGATTCAGGTCTATCAAACAATAAAAAGGGCTAATGTCTGATATCAACGTCTGATAACGAATGCTGCAAAATGCAATAAAGAAAAAGTCCTGTTGACCTTGGAGGTATTCATGGCAGGCCAGAGAATGACGGCTTTCATAAACAAAATTTAGATTACTTAAGATTTCAGGTCTATCGAACAATAAACAGGGCTAAAATAAACTGATTAATGTCTGATATCAACGTCTGATAACGAATACTGAAAAAAAAAAACAATAATGAAAAACTCCTGTTGACCTCCTTGGATGTATTCATACGGCAAAAGCGACAAAACTAATGAAACAAAGAGAAAAATAGCAGCGGGTAATGTATTCAGTTTGAGCAAAAACATAGCGAATGTAAGCTTAGTAATCAAGATGGACGTTACATAACTAGACCTAAGCTTATGTGATGAAAGCCACTTTCGCAGTCCAACATGGCATCTTTGTTGTCGTTTCCTAGGGTTTGAATACGACGCACCCTGTCTTTATAATTAAATGTTCTTCTTTCGTCTGTGGCAACATTCTGTCCACATTTTCTGTTCACTGAGAACTCATTTGATTTCTGGTATGATTCTGGTAAGACCGTCGCTAAATCCGCTAAATCATTTGATTCTTTTGCTAATTTGAGTTCGCGGAACGACCCTTTTCGAAATATATGCTCATTACACACGCCATCTTTTTGAGTGGATCTACCGCGAACTGTGTGTGGGTCTGTATGTTTGAGCGTAGAAAAGATTACACCATTTGTCATGTTTGTTAAAGGATATTCGACGTATCCGCCACCGACTTCGACGGTTGAGCCTTTATGACGGGTCTGCGGTATTCACCATTGCACGTGACTGAGTTTGTGGAGAAATACATGGTAAATTTAAAGTCGGCCTCGCCCGACTAAAAATCAAGGGAGGTAAATTGGACAACTCTAGCATTTGAGAGACGTAATTTTGTTAGCTACGGAAGTCTGTATGTTTCCCAAGACGTCCACAAACGCTTATTACACTTATTATTCAACGGCTCTCGTGGCTTTACTGTGGGGTTTCTTTGGGTTTTTGCTAGAGACTTCGCTGCTATACGTATCAATCTGCACCATTTAATGGATCTTTAATTATTTTACAACTATCATTACCTCTTAAAGGCCGGTTGTCACTAGCGCATAAGCCATAAGCATAACATAAGCATAAGCAAGTGAGAACACCCGCGACATAAGCATAAGCATAAGCAGAAGAACGAACCCACTTATTTGTCTTATGCTGTTCTCACTTGCGCATAAGCATAAGCATAAGCACAAGAAAAACAAACATGTTTGTTTTCTCTTGTGCTTATGCATATGCTTATGCTTATGCGCAAGTGAGAACAGCATAAGAAGGCTTGTTCTCACTAGCGCATAAGAATAACATAAGCATAACAAGTGAGAACACCCTCGACATAAGCATAAGCATAAGCAGAAACATAAGAAGAACGAACCCACTTATTTGTCTTATGATGTTCTCACTTGCGCATACTGAAGCATAAGCATATGCATAAGCACAAGAAAAACAAACGTGTTCGTTTTTCTTGTGCTTATGCTTATGCGCAATGGAGAACAGCATAAGACAAATAAGTGGGTTCGTTCTTCTGCTTACGCTTATGCTTATGTCGCGAGTGTCACTTGCTACCGTAACATGTCGAGACAAACAAATGCACGAACAGCTCTGCTGGATCATGTAACACACGCTCTGTTGAAAAGCTCTGAATGTTCTTTAAAATCTGATTCTACCTCATCCGAATCTGTCTCGTACTCATCAATTTGTTCTCAGTGATCCTCAAATACCTCAATAACATCTCCTTCGGCCCGTCCACAGATTGTATGCTAACAACACGTTGCGGTACTGCAATCGTTGATGATATATTATCTATTTTCTTCAGGGAGTCGAAGTCTCTCTACAGACTCGTTGGCAGTGTGATAAACGGCATAGACTGGAAACAGCGTAGACAGCCCTACCGTCTTGAAACTTTTGAAGGTTCTCTTGTTGTCCTTCGTTTCTCTCGGTGGCAATTCTTTCAATAATTATCCTCTTTACCAAATTTTCATCTTCTTTTGCTTCTTCTCGTGATGTCTGTTTCCTTCTCACCTTTGGTTCGTCACCTTTGTTCTCAGAGGCGTTCATTGACTTCTGCTTGCTTTTAGCAGATGGAGCCGGCGCCTTCAGCAACACCCGGTAGGTTTTCTAATCCAGTTTGTGATCTCTTGGATAATAACGTGATAATAAGTACTAAAACATTAAATAGCGTCTGTTTTTTTTTTTGTTCTCTCGTTAGCAGGCTTTTAAAAAACATGTACAGTTCGCATCAGCAAATGCTAAGCAAATGCTCGTCTCTGTTGTATTTGCGTAGCTTTACTCGCAGAGACAATTGAACGTTTGGTTTTCAGAAACGAATAATTTTAAAGGCGTGTATTAATAAACGCGGTCTTTAATATGTTAAGAGTGATTTTCTGAGAATGTCGAGAATCGAAACTGACACCGGCGAAAAATCGATTGTTCTTTTATTTCGCCAAAACATACCTTTGGGTGAACTTATTCAAGGAAAAATAGTTTAACGTTCTAACGATTTATTTTGCGGCCAAAATTGAAGAAAGTTCGAAATTTGCATATAATGGCGGTTTTCGCAACTTAAAATCTTCAAATTTCACGTTTCTTTACGAAAACATCTGGGGCGTAAAAAAAATCCTATGAAAACGAAAATTGGCACAATTGTTATTTCATTCTTATACTTTAAAATCGTGTAGTAAGTTTCTTGTAGTTTTGTTTACAGCTTTTTTAACGAAGGGTATTTGTACAGCCGCCATTTGTGTCACTTGGCAAGGAACAAATAAGGGCCAACTTCGACTAGGATAAATGACCCCTAGTATATATCATTTGGTCAAAATATTTATATTTTAGGAAACCTTGGTTATTGGTTTTTTTCACCAGAAAAGTTATAGCTCTGGGAATTAAAATGTTCTCCGTCGGTAAAATAAAATGTTACAGCATGTAAGCGAGTTCAACTTTGTGCAAATCACGAGGTTGCTCTTTGGAAGTCAACGGTTTAAAACAGGAAACAACGACTCACCGTCATTTACGCTCCTTCTGCCGCTATAGAAATTATTTTAACTTCCCAGTGTCCTTTTAAGTTGTTCTTAAAATATTTTCAGTAACACAGCGAGCATAAACGGCCATAAAATTCGACAAGGTCGACAATGTCTGCATGCGAGCCAACTGTGGCCCACCAGGCCGGAGCTTATCCCGGTTTCTGTAGCATGAAGCGACTGGGAGTATTTCTACTCTCCCCTGGATGGGATGATAGTCCATCGCAGGGTTACCCCAGGCATTAAATTCGCCGGTACCCATTTATACACCTGAGTGGCGAGAGGCACCTCGAGAGTACTCATTTCACATGGCATTTGGTTTTATTTAAAATGGTCTCAAATATATTTTGTTTAGGAAGCAAAAACAACAAATGATTAAATCACGAAATTAAGGCGGCACAGCACAGTTTTTTTTCTTTCACAAGATGAATAAACCTGCAAGCATTGGCGCATTTTCAAATGAAAGCCGGGCGGATCCAGACCTTGAGCTAAGAGGGGGAGTGGGGGGGGGGGGGGGTTGATTTAATTGCCCTGCTGCTATAAGACTCCAAATACACTCTTTTTTTTATAAGAATATATCTTATAAGAATATCGAGGCTGAAATTTGCGAAATTTTAAGAATATTTTAAGAATAAAGCAGAGGCTGAGATTTTGAAAAGGATAGATATAATTTTGTGTTGAAACATCTGTAAATACAATACAATCCATTTCCTATCCCGGGCATATTATAGGAGACATTTCTTCTCATTTAATTACTGTAAAACCTTACAATCACATCTCTTGAGTATTAAGTTTGATATTTGCTTGCGTCGTTTAACGCATCAAAAAGAAGTTTTAGACATATATTATTAACTTGTTGAAGTTGCACTCTCAATAGTTTTCTAATTTTCTTTTTAATACAAATCAAACACATTCATTTCCTTATTAAGTTATTGCAATATCTGTCAAGAGCAGCATTGCAAGATATGCTGTAAACAGTAAATTTGAAATTTTGTGTAAAAAAGTAAAAAACATTTATTACATGATCCTCAGTTAATGCTAATATGGCTTTTTCAAGCATGTCCAGGTATAGATACTTTTACTTCGGCTTGGGTCGCACTTCTAATTCCCTTTTTCCTTTACCTACTTTCTCTTCTCCAATATATCCCTGTTCGTAGGCTTGTACCTCTCAATACAAATGCAGATTGCATGCTACTTTCGGGAGTATTAGCCCTCATGACGTTTGAAATTACTTTTCTTGGGAGTGGGGTGAGGTGGATTATCGCTACTTCTAAAACCTAATATAATAGCGAAATTGAGCGTCAAGTGGGTGACTGAAATGACTAAAACAAAGGCTGTGCCGTTTTAGTTACCTAAGACTGGTGATATATGAGCAGCGAAAGCAAAGCGTAATTTTTCGTGTGAGATTTGCGTTTTCAGCTTGCTCCTTTTGTGCCTCTAATCACTCAAGCACGCTCGAATATCGATTCGAGCTAAATGGAAGACAGCATGAGAAGTTTTGAAATGGCATTAAGGATAACTGGAGCCCTACCTGCTCTGGCTATATCAGCAGTCGGTGACTGAATTTGCATTCACTGTCAAGGGCATTATCATCCCCACTTACGTCTGAGTAAATTCAGACGATGTCTAAAGATCTGACCCGGATAGTCGCTGCTTAAAAAAATCAAAGGGCTCTTATGAGCCAACTCATTCGTGTCGAATTAGCGAATTTATGAGAAAGTGAGGGCAGTAAAGTTTTACAAAGTCATGATGACGATGCGTTTACAGGCAATCTTCAGGTTAAGAGCAAAGGTAGCTACTCAGAGGCATAAAGTGGACCTAAGTGTTGCAATAAAGATAGTGTTGTAAGAGAAAGAAAGCCGGGCCTTCGTGGGTTTACTTGCTGTTGTTCGTTTATGAGAAACCACTTTAAGTAAAGTGTTTGTTAGCCAGTTGTCATATTTGTTACCGAATAATAAATAAGTCTGGAGTACAAATGCAGACTGCAGACTGAGTTCAAAATGGAGACTGACAAGAAAAACTGTTTTTTTTTTACGTCCGAAACGTGTCAGCATTCGATTTTATAACTTGTACCTATTGTGACCCTATTGTCACGCAATCACCTCACAATGGTCGCATTCTTGGGGAATGCACTCAGCTTTTTTTTATATCTTGAAACGTGCACTTTAAACGATATGAAAAAGAATTCATACAATTCATTCTTACACCGTTTTAAGCTTTCAAGGGGTTTTCGGACTTGAGCGCGAGATCTCAGTATTATATAAAATGGAAACGCTAGTATTGCAATTTGATCTACGTACAACACATTGGAGATGGCACTGGAAGGTTACTACGTGACAATAGGTAACTTATGTAATCAAATGTTACCACGTTTTTAACGAAAAAATAAACAGTTTTTCCTGTCAGTCTGCATTTTGAACCTAGTCTGCATTTTGTACTCGTTCTGCAGTCTGCATCTTGTATCTTAAGTCTGAATTTTGTACTCGGTCTGCAGTCTGCATTTTGTACTGACCGTATGACCCGGCCGTATGACTGGTTTTTATTACGAGGTTCGTGAAAGCAAATTTATCCTGAATGAACCAAACTCCACCGCTAAATCTTCGATTAAAAGCGGACATTGAAAGCACAATCCCCACTCAAAATCTTCCCTTTTATAAAAAGATGAAATTAAAGGCAGTCCGCTGATCCTACAAATTGTAAAGGAACGCGGCAAAGGACATGTTTCACATACCACACCAACTTACGCAAACTTGAAAACAGCAGATTGTTATCGTTTCTCTCTGAAATTAAAAAAGACCTTCTGCAACGCTAATTACCTCACCGGAAATTAATTTGTTGTTTTAACCTTCCAGTATACCTGTTATCAATAACATTTTGTATTGCTTATACTACTGACAAAACCATTATCGATTAATTAATCACAAACAGACTTTCTTTGACAGAAAATAGAAAACAACTCATTGTGAAAAGTTCGTATGAAACTATAAACTGCAAATGAATTGTACGCTGACTTTATCATCACTCACTACACGTAAATCTTATGTTTCAGTGTACATACAACGCTCATGCAGTGCTCTGATAATGCTCATTTAATTCACTTCACGGCTGGCAAAAGTCCAGTCTTAGTATAACTGCGCTAACGAATAAGTAAATTAGACCTTTGTTCCACCGTGTGTGCGACTTGATTGTCGATCTAAACGTTTATGTATGTATGGACGATATGTTGTTATTATGAGTTTGCCCGTGAGCGCAAATTTCTGCGATACAGTAAAAACCCACATACAAGAACATGTGTCGTGGGGGTTCAGGCTGATGTTGTTCTCTTATATGGCCAGCGGTAACACCCCAACTATAAATATCGTTTCTTAACACCTCTCAACGCAGGAATGTTGAGATGGCCAAGTGGATGGCAAGTTCGCCTTGAAATCCAGCCACCGAAGTAAGGCCGAAGTTCGAACCCCCGGCGCGCATTGCCTTGTTTCCTCCCCACCTTTACTTCCGGTTAACTTCTGCATAAATTAATAAACATTTAATTTCCGTCCACGCCGATTAAAAAGTCCACGCAAATTCCCGGATGAAGCCCCAACATCGCTATAACTCATTCTTGCGCATGCGCGCACGAATGAGTTAAAAACACAAATTTCACTTTCTGTTACCAACACAATAGTAACTCGGAGAAACAAACTCTAACCAAGAGCAGACAGCACTTTTTTATTTATTTTAGCAAACTTTACAGTGGCGGCGGGTCCAGGTTCCCTTCCCCCCCCCCCCCCCCCCCCCCCACAGAAGGGAGAAAAACCAGCAGACAGACAGACAGACAAACATGTTTACACTCTTTTTTCTATAAGAATGTTGTTTTTCCGGGCCAGGCTGAATGTTCTTATTTTTCTGCCGATTTTAGGCTGAAAATATTCTTGTATTACTCTTAAATTATAGCTTATGACATTTCCGTTTTAGAATTTATTTGGGTATCTAGCTATTCCAAGTGTTTGGTATCTAGATCTGAATCACGTTGTCCTGTGTCGTCGAGTGCATGCGCAGGTTTTTTCGTTTAGTTGGCTAGTTTCGCCGTTCATAGAAAGGAATAATTTTATACGGTTAAGTTAAAAACATAAAATTGTACTGTCTTTACAGAGTTTTCAACACAAAATTATATCTATCCTTTTCAAAATCTCAGCCTCGGCTTTATTCTTAAAATGTTCTTAAAATTTCGCAAATTTCAGCCTCGATATTCTTATAAAATGTATTCTTATAAAAAGAGTGTATTTGGAGTCTTATAGCAGCAGGGCAAGTAAATCAACCCCCCCCCCCCACTCCAAAGGGACTGTTTACATGGAGGTGGGGGACCCCAGGTAGGTGATGTAACCCGCCTAGGTGGGGTAACCCGCCTCTCCATATAATCTCTCATTTTTATTTGATCAGGTTTACATGATAGGCGGGGTAACCCACCTAGGTGGGTTCCCCGGTCTGCCAGGTAGGGTAACCCTGTCAGCCGGGGTCGCATTTTGCCACGTAAACGACTCGAGGTCGGGTAACCCGCCTATCCGGGGTCGAGTTCATGTTACATTTGCAAGCGCGCCAAAGCGCGCCAAATTAAAAAAGTAAAAAGCCACACCACTGAAATGTTGCAGCGAGACCAGATAATGAGAGGAAAAGAACACTGACCGCCAAAATGCGTCGTTCGCCTGCCATTTTCTCTGTTTACATGCCTAACGACCAAGCAACAACGTCTAGTAACGTCACCCCGGGACCCCGGGGTTGTAAGTTTCCATGTAAACGCGGGCCATTTTTCGACCACGGCTATGCGGGCTACCTCACCTACCTGGGGTCCCCCACCTCCATGTAAACAGGCCCTTAGCTCAAGGTCTGGATCCGCCCCGGCTTTCATTTGAAAATGCGCCAATGCTTGCTGATTTGTTCATCTTGTGAAGGAAAAAAAACTGTGCTGTGCCGCCTTAATTCCGTGATTTAATCATTTGTTGTTTTTGCTTCCTAAATAAAATATATTTGAGACCATTTTAAATAAAACCAAATGCCACGTGAAATGAGTACTCTCGAGGTGCCTCTCGCCACTCAGGTGTATAAATGGGTACCGGAGAATTTGATGCCTGGGGTAACCCTGCGATGGACTAGCATCCCATCCAGGGGAGAGTAGAAATACTCCCAGTAGCTTCATGCTACAGAAACCGGGATAAGCTCCGGCCTGGTGGGCCACAGATGGCTCGCATGCAGACTTCTAGCTTTTTTTACCTTGTGAAATACGGCGTTACCCCTTGTAATGGGAAACCGGGAGAAAGTAACATATCGGCATAACATGTGACCTCTCACACCGCAAAGGTCATTCGACTTGTCTATTCAGTGAACGGGAACTGAGTTATTTACCTATAAGTGGACATGAACTATACAGATATGAGAGACTGATTTGCTTCCTTTTGAAGTGTGTATTCTCATATTTTTAAAGGACTCTCGACTAAGCAATACGATGAAAAGATACGATGAAAAGATCCACACCTGCGTGTGCGACAGCAAATGTAAACATTGTCGACCTTGTCGAATTTTATGGCCGTTTATGCTCGCTGTGTTACTGGAAATATTTTAAGAACAACTCAAAAGGACACTGGGAAGTTAAAATAATTTCTATAGCGGCAGACGGAGCGTAAATGACGGTGAGTCGTTGTTTCCTGTTTTAAACCGTTGACTTCCAAAGAGCAACCTCGTGATTTGCATAAAGTTGAACTCGCTTACATGCTGTAACATTTTATTTTACTGACGGGGAACATTTTAATTCCCAGAGCTATAACTTTTCTGGTGAAAAAAACCAATAACCAAGGTTTCCTAAAATATAAATATTTTGACTAAATGATATATACCAGTGGCCATTTATCCTAGTCGAAGTTGGCCTTTATTTGTTCCTTGCCAAGTGACACAAATGGCGGCTGTACAAATACCCTTCGTTAAAAAGCTGTAAACAAAACTTCAAGAAACTTACTACACGATTTTAAATTATAAAAATGAAATAACAATTGTGCCAAGTTTCGTTTTCGTAGGATTGCTTTTACGCCCCTGATATTTTCGAAAGAAGCGTGAAATTTGAAGATTTTAAGTTGCGAAAACTGCCATTATATGCAAATTTCGAACTTTCTTAAACTTTGGCCGCAAAACAAATCGTTGGAACTTTAAACTATTTTTCCTTGAATAAGTTCACCCAAAGGTATGTTTTGGCGAAATAAAAGAAAAATCGATTTTTCGCCGGTGTCTTCCGATCCTCGACATTCTCAGAAAGTCACTCTTAAGCTACGGCGCTGCATTGTTCATTTAGCAATTAATTAGAAAGAAGCTTATAAACTGTTTTGCTCACCATTTCTCCTCGTTAAAGATTTTCCTTGGCAATTTTTTCATTCCTGAAAAATGGACGGTGTACTATAAACATTCCGTTCAACAAAACAGCAAATACAAAACGTGAAACCAAAGGTTAGCCAAGTTAATTGTTTGAGCCGGCTCACATAAAAAAGAACTACAGTGATACATCGAACTCTGCTGCGCACTAAAGCTTACAGAGCGTTCCACACTTACCGTTGAGCTCACTGCTGCTTTCATTCGATATTTAAAGGGGCTCAGTCACGTTTGAAAAGGTTAGCTAACTTTTCAAATTCGTTGTTTGCAATCCGTGTCAATCTTCTCCATCCTTAACCATCCTTGTTCCTTTATGGTTTATTATTATCTCTTTGATGTTTTTTCTATCTTTATAAAGTGTTATTTTCAGGTTTCCTTCAATTTAACGGTTTTTTTTTCGATGTTCAAAATAACTCAAGATGCCGTGACTGAGCCCCTTTAATTTTGGAAGTTCAAGTTACCATTGCCCATCCGTCACAATTGCAAAATTTTCGCATTTGCCCGCAGGCGATTTCGCTAGGCGAAATAGTTTTAACGAGAACCCGCCAATTCCATATTGATGCGCCTGCTCCTTGAGCCCTTAAAACTCCATAAGATGTTTTTTAGCTCAGATACTCCTTTATGAGCTTACTTGTCCTTCGAATTTCTACAATTGACTATTTCTGTATTTAATGTGGTTACGTCTTGTGAAATAAAACCCAGCAAAAGATCTGGACATTTCCTGACCTAGAAATAAATTCAAAATTCTGTTTTTTCGGAATGCAAACATCCCTATGACGTCAGACCATGTCGGTTGTCGGTTAGATTTTTTTGTCGCTAGTCGGTAATTTTTTCCTCGTTTTGTCGCTAGTCAGTGCTATTTTTCGCCCTTTGTCGCTAGTCGGTTAACCCCATTCACACCCTCCTACACGGCCAACGCCATCTCTCGTCCTAGTGACCCTAAGAGGAAAAACTAGTCTGCTGACAACCGGGTGGAGCACGTGCACAATGTAACGCGATACAGATCTAGATACCAAACATTTGTAATTGATACCCCAATGCATTTTAAAACGGAAATGTCATAAGCTATAATTTAAGAACTAGTAATAGTTCAAACTATTAAATGTGCCCCCGCTTCTATTTTATCCGTCAAGGGTATAAAATTCTTATAAAAATTCCACTGTGTTAAAGGCAACTACTATCTAAACTACTATCTATTGTATGAACTGAAATTTTATATTTTTTGTAAACTATATCACAAATACTGTTCAAGTAACTTAGGCATCTTATCATAAATATGATCCAAAGAATCAACAAATAAGTTAAGCAAACCAACACATTCTGTGTAAACTCATTCTGTCACATGATATTCTTTACATGGTACTTTCACGAAGTGCATTCTGGAAAAAAAAATATCAACCCACTCTTTTGTTTTAGTTTGATACTGAAACAAATCATTTGTCTTGATATACGAGGACTCTACGAGCAAACGTATTTCGAAAGCAGAACAGAAGTCGAGATTTATTTCAGAAGTATCGCGTTACAATTGCCATATATCAGATTAGAGCCGGTGAAACTTTTTGTCCTCAGTGAAAACGCCGCAAAACATTTACTTTTACATTTGGATCCCTGCCAGTCGACCCAGCCGTCGCATGGGCTCTACGCCACGTAAGATTACTCAGTAAAAATAAGCGATCCAAATAAACGTGATCTTTATACGTGTAGTATTTGGGTCGAGTCTGTCGACCCCGTTGCTGATTTGTGTCCGACAAATCAACTTCTGTACCAAACAGTTCAATCTGGTACTGCTGAATAACCTTTGAATTTAAGATATGAAGAAATCAGCGTGATGACAGATACCAGCCCTAAAATATATTTTGGCAAGATTCTCTCCTCCTCGTGCAGCAAATAAAATCTTCTCCTCGTGTTCGTGAGTTTTTCGTGGTTGCAAGAATTACCCATGTAGCATTCCCTTGCGAGCTGACTGAAAAATTAAACGGGACCACCGTGCGCGCCTAGTTTCGTCAAATCGGAATTGATTCGCATACTACACCAATATTTCACACATTCTTTATACGTATACGCGGGGGAGACTATAATTGGGCCTCTGGGCCAAAACCCTGCGGGGGCAATAATGCAGTAATATTTTCAGCCTAAAATCGGCAGAAAAATAAGAATATTAAGCCTAGGCCGGAAAAACAACATTCTTATTATAAAAAAAAAAAAAAAAAAAAAAAAAAGAGAGTGTAGATGCCATCACGTTTTGGAAATACGGAAAGACGTCATATACAATCCCAC
>JAHPZR010028200.1:20000-22500 GCA_019787425.1 Platygyra sinensis
TCAGTTAACCGAACAACCAGACGAACAACGATCGTTCACTGACTGGAGAGTGAATCATTTAGTTTGAATGCATGAAGTGGTCACGTGCGTTATCAAATTGACAATGGCGAAATTGACATATATAACGAAGCAGGAAATTCCAGAGATAGTGCGGCAATCTTGTAGTTTTTACTGGATCTCACGTCCATTATATGCTATGAAAAGTTTCACAGTTCTAGTCTGATCCCTTTGTTGTAGCAAAGCCTCGTGACTTGCGACCGACTTTTAGATAGTATAGAGCACCACTAAACTTTCCTAAAGAACCGAAAGATGATTATTGTTTATGTTAGTGTTCGCGTGCACATTCAGTTGAAAACTGAAACCCTTGCTTGGCTGATGCTCTTCTTTCCGGAGAAGAGTAACAGCTGTGCAAAACGGTTTTGATTACAACTATAAAGTAAACTATTTTGTGACAGGAATTTTGTGGCTTTGTCACGCAATATGCCAGATGCCATATCTTTGGCGCTGAAATTACCGAACCGATCGAGTTCGAACGTTCGATTTGATTGTTGGATACATGCAATAACTTGCTTTTAGCCGCCCGGTCATCCGACTAGTCGTACTAACAATTTCCACGCGAGAGCTAGCCTGGTGACAGACTCCCGGCTTTCTGTAGATAAGCGTCTGTGGTTTTTCAACTTGCTGCAAGGAGTCACTGAGAGGAGCTTGGAGGGTCAATTTATTTACTTATGTCATTTTGCTCCTTATAGTTACACTCATTCCGTAACTTATGTCGTCGGTTATTCAAACTAATCTTAAAAGTTGGAATTCTTCTAACTAAAAGATGGTTAAAATGACCTCTCAGTTAAGGTAACTTCAACTGTTTCATTTGGTTGGAATTTTCGCCTTTTTAGAATGGCTAATACGACTATTAACATTAGTTACGACTATTTCAAATAGTTATTTTAACTAGTCAGTTTTTACAGTGTGGTGACTACGGCCGAACAATAGTTATTATCCGATGGAATGTTGTTTCCACGGAAGTACGGATATGTGAAATGCCAGAGAGGAATAAACCAATGTAATATAGCTAGCGAAAAAATAATTGAAGTACGATCGAATGGAAGAAAGGTACGATCCAATGGAATGGAACTACGATCCAATGGAATGCAAGTGGCGATTAGATTGCATTTTTGTCCAGAATGCCCGCTCGTATTTAATCAACAGTTTTTCTTTTTGTTCATTTGATCAACAGTTTCTGCTGTGAATTGCCCTCGTCAGACAATGCATCGTAGGAAGAGACTTCGGTCACGAGACTGGCTTGTACAAAAGATCAATGAAGGAAAGTATGGCTTGACATGGGTGGGAGACACAAAAGAGAGAACCTTTCGAGTGCCGTGGAAACATGGCAGTCGGCACAGCTGGAGCGTGAACGATGCTGCTCTGTTTCAAGCGTGGGCTTTGTACACCGGCAAATATAAGGAAGGACGGGATATTCCTGACCCTCGAAAGTGGAAGACGAATTTCAGGTGCGCGTTGAATGCTTCGTCTGGTGTCAAAGAAATACGGGGAAAGAGCTACCCAAGGGGAAAAGATGCGTTCAAAATCTACAGGATAACAAGGTTATTTGGAGGTAGGTGTAGTATCGCACTGCACACTAAAAAAAAACAAGAGAACTTTGCGGCGGTATAAAATCTAGACTGTGATACACACATAACCGCTAAAAAAAGTGAGACTGCGAGACCCGTGAAATTTTGCGAGACGAAGAGTTTTCAAAGGACTCATTCACCACCCCTTAAAGAGAAGTAATGAGCTGCTGCATTTTCAGCACATTACATGATAACTAGCTGACAATGTGTGCTCGTTAGTGTAATTTCAGTTTTGTTTTCTATTTTCCTACTACATTGAAAAGGGCATTCCAAGTTCTATTTCGTTCCAGTTTTTTCACACAACTCGGACAATTAAGAAATAAAAAGAAGAATAGCCAAGTTATGAAAGACTGACGAAGGAGGCGTAAATAGACCCTTCTCCAAAATGGCGGCCGAAAATTCAAATAAGTCAAACTTAAAAACGTATAGCAGCACTAGAAAGAACACTTTTACCTTAGTAAAACTGCAAAGTTTCAGCATTTCAGGTGTAATATCAGCTAAGCAAATGTAAGTTGAAAATTGAAACATTTAGAGACGTTTGTATGACTGGGGGTATAATGCATACCCCCAGTCATACAAACGTGTGTAAATTTTTCAATTTTCAACTTACATTTTCTCAGCTGATGTTATACCTGAAAAGCTGAAACTTTGCAGTTTTACTAAAGTAAAGGTGTGCTTTCTAGTGCTGGTATACGTTTTTAATTTTAGCTAATTTTAACTTATTTAATTTTTCGGCCGCCATTTTGGAGAAGGGTCTATTGTTTAATGTAGCTCTGAAATTGAGATTTGTTGATTTAAACTACAACTTTAAATGCGATAGGAGTTTTTTAAACCAGCCATAATCGAGGAAATGGTGACTTTTATGATTATTC
>JAHPZR010028200.1:32500-77593 GCA_019787425.1 Platygyra sinensis
GATTTTTGTCAAACTTTGCCTATTGATTGTTGATATTATAGGAACTTAAATTTTGAAACAGAAATGAGGGTTGCCCACGTTCGTTTAGAAGCAACAGCACCTTGTTTTTTCCATATAAATCCTTATAATAGTACCAAGATTATAGTCACGATTGCTTGCTAAATTCACGTTTTCGGCGATTGTTTCTTGCTCAACACTGAGAATTGGCACAAATTTATCTTACATAGAGAAATTTTTTACTCAATTCAAAACAACAGAAAGAAAAGAGAAAACGGTGATTTACCTCCATGGCGAGGTTCAGCCGCAAAGAAAAAGCCGCCATTTTTTAATGAACGCGTGCTAATGACGCGAGAAATTATGCGCAGTAGGGATGCGCAATGCAATACTGGGGAATGACCTTAAAGAGAAAGCTTTTATTAACAGTCAGCTCGGTACGGGCTGAAAAATTTGTAAATAATAGTTTTCTATAAATATAGCTGCACAGTTTGTTTTAAATGCTATTTCATTGTTGTAACCACAACTTCATTTGTATAGTTAGCTACAAAGAGTGAGCTATGACGTCCATTTTGAGGATCAACGGGGAGGGAAAAATATAATCCCAAAAAGAGCGCTAGAGTATACTTAGGCTACTGAATAGAACGCCAAAACGACAGCAAAATGTCGAAAATCGAAGCTCAAATTCCATCTTACGAAAATAAAGGATGAAAAAATGTGCTTTTACGATGGCGTGCATGGGTAAAAAACAAAACAGGAAGTTTCAGTTTTGTTTTCCCATGTCGTGGGAAAACGATGGCATTACCCTTCACGCCATTTTAAGACTGTTTCGGTAGTAAAACGATGATAAGTCAAAGACTAGTGCAAGGCTTATACAACGTCGTATATTTAAAACAATGTTTCGGCTGGCCAGACCGTACCAGCCTTCTTCAGGTTTTGATGTTACAAAAATCTGAAAATGAAATTGCAGTATAGTGGTGGATTTTGCAACACATATTTGGAAACGGAGCGGCGGAAATGACGAGCAAACCAAAGTAAACAAAGTAAGGATAAAACAGGTCTCCAAAGGTTACAAGTTTACATCACGTCTGTTCATACCGTGGGATTTGTGGCTTTTCTGATTAAATCACGTGAGAAGTGGATAAGTTCAAGTGGTTAAGTTGTCAAAAGCCATTAAACGGTGAAACACGCACTTTTCACGCCGGTTAGCCTGTTTACTTCACGCCGGTTAGCCTGTTTACTTCACGCCAGTTAGCCTGTTACGTTGGTCTGATGGTTAATAGCAATAATAATAATAATAATAATAATAACCGAACGTGCTTATCAGGCCGTATGACCTGGGTTCGAATTCACTGACCTATCTTACTATTGTTATCATGTCATGTGTTTCCTTCTTATAACTTCTTATAACTAAATAATCTAAGTGCGTGGGACACGCGCTCTCCCTAATCACAAAGAAACTGAAATGCGGATATTGTGACATCTTTTTGAAGACTTCCAGTTCCATACAACGAATTTACCTATCAGACAAATTTGCCTATCTCGCGAATTGGCCTATGGCGAATTTTCCTACGCCTATTAGACGAATTCGCTTATGGCAATCGGGCGAATTCGCGAATTTGCCTATCTGGTGAATTTGCCTATCAGACAAATCAAGGTAAGATATTTAAAAGGTATAAGATAAATTTGCAACATTATCAATGTAACTGGTTGCTGAATTCAAGGAATTCACTTTTGACCCTAATAAAGCGCCATAGATTCCTGACCGGCTTTTAGCCTCTTTATCCGATTGTATGATCGTTACATATCCGTTCTTCGGCTATTTTCTTTACGTCAGAGGACATGCATGGTCATGCACCTAATAATGGGTTTTTCATGGCTGGTTAGATTAGTCTTTTCCTAAGCACGTTTATTTATACCAATGGCACTTCCGCAGAGTACAAATAACGCTTAAGACGAGTACCAATATCACGCGGTATTTGTACTCCAGAGGACCGGTTACACAAGGTTTCCTAGCCGTTGACCAATCAGTTAGCTGGATTTCCGCCGCCAATTCCGCTTCCGCTTCGCCATACTTCTGTCACGCATTCCCCGTAAATAAATTTCCACGAAATTCGCCTCGCACGAAACATACCAATTTGGCGTGTTGGATAATAAATCTCTTATTAGACGTTTTGTTTGTGTAGTATCCCTGAGAATTTTTACTCGTTGTTTGTATTTTGACTCGCCCTACGGGCTCGCCAAAATACGGCACAACTCGCTAAAAATACTCAGCGATACTACCACAACAAAACGTTCTATCGTACTAAGAAGATAGTATTTATCTCAGTTCGCTTCAGTGTGAAGGCGAGTCACCTCACAACCTGTTAGGAGGCTCTCGTAGAACTTTCGTTTCGGGTTTGTTTTTACTGTGGAAGAGTATGAAGTTCGTACCCCTGAGTCAAGATCAGATTTTTAACACCAGACAAGTGCTGTAACTCGCATACTATTTCATAACACTCATAATGATATGAGAAGTCGAAATGCACCTAATAATGGGATTTTCATGGCTGGTTGAGCAGTCTCACGTGCGATTATGTAATCGCTGATGATAAATTCTGCTTTAGCGCGAGAATAATTCATTCTAGCTCAGTTTTCGGCAAAACCACAAAGAGGTGAACGGCCCACCCTCCCACCCAGAACTCGCGTGGGTCGTATCTTAAACACTTCCTAAGCCAAACTGTCCCAGCTTGACTTACTCTGCTAATCAATCATTTTTTCCACACCTTATTACAACTGAGCATGAATATGAATGTTGGTGATAGAATACTATTCACCGACATTCATATTCATGCTCAGTTGTAATAAGGTGTGGAAAAAATGATTGATCAGCGCCCAACAGCCTTCACTGTTCCTTTAATAGGCTGTGTTTTCACTAAGCCGATTAACTAGCCAAACATTTTTCCTAGGTGTTTGTTTACAGACCGACATTAGCTAGTTAAACATCGACATCTGTTTTTACTTATACTGGGAAATTTTAAGCCACTAATACCTCGGAAGATTCAAATTACAAATCTGCGCAACTTTGAAAAATGGCGGGAGAGGAAAGGCTTTCAATGAGTTCACCAGTATTAATTCTAGCTATATTTTTGCGAAAGAGAAGGATGTGCGTTCGGAGGATGCAATTAATGTCTCGCTTTCGCTGCACGGGACTGAAATTGTCGAGGGTGACGCATGTGGCATAGGAACTTGGTATGAATGAACTGCTGGTTGCCCCACGTAATGCGGGAATTCAATTGATTCTGCATGCCGACGCTGTGAAACAGCGTCCAATGGGTCCGGAGGAATTGTAAACGGCGAAAGAATTGGAAAGTGTTTTGCAATTCGTTACCCATGTTTACACAAAAGGTTTTGTTTCGAAAGAACCAAGAGACATGCGTCTGGAAAATAATTTTGCCAGATTGTTTGGCAGGCATCTGTCACTACACGCGATGCGATTGGCTGCGGTATTTGTCGGGACAAGTTAAACCATCTTGCGAGGTAGTATAACTCTGCGTGAGTTTCCTGTCGTAAAGGCGAGAAAACCCGTTGTTTTTCCTGTGAAAACAGTTGGCATTGTTAACTCGCTTAACACTAAGGCAAAGTGTTTTCACTGTATTTCCGGACTTTTCTGACTTTATCTAGCTAAAATTGTCCTACTAAAAAATACAACCATAGTCGTTAATTGTTGCACACCGGAATTCATCCTGTTACAACTCTCCCCAATCCTCAATTCTCAAATCTCTCATATATAACTTAAAACTTCTCAGTACTGAGAATCACAACTATCCACTTTACAATTATAATCAACTAGAATATAGTTTACTTCTGTGACAACACCTTTCTCGGAGAAGAAACGATGGCGCAAAAGGTTTTTTTTTTTCGTTACAGACAACACTCCTAAACCATTCTGCTGGGCGTTTCCTTTGCTCACTAGCCGGAAAAGCGCACACATACATAACGTTTCAACTGATTCATATCCTGCCAACCGCGAAATGAGAGTATCCTTCACAAAGATCACAAAGGATTTGCATGATTCTTAAACGCCTTCATCGGAGGCTTGTCTGAATCGTATGATTCTCCCTAAAGCTTCCTTTAAAATGCCTAAAAGACGGCTGAATTGATACTTTGTCCCTTATCCATTCGAGAATCTGTGCTTGCTGCGGAGAAGGGCTTTCCTGTGCGATGTACTGCAAATACTCGAAATGGTTATGTAACTCCCCAGCTCGAAAGCGATTTGGTCACGGAACAACAACTCCGACATATCACCAATTAACTCTCCCTTCCGTATTTTGTGTAATCTATCATGGTCACAGGCTGCTATTTCTCCACCGACCTTGACAGGGTTTCCGAAACAATCAACCCAGTTCATTGGAATTTCAATTTTATTATCTTGTAACTCCTGCAGTCGACGGTCAAAAGACTCAGATTTTTCCCAACGGCCACATCTTTCCCTAGAAAATGAGCAGTGAAAAACACCTTAAGGTATCAGCCACCCTTCAGGACCGTCCGCGCGCGGATCGCTGTAGCGTTAGTTGTTTTTATAAAAACCCCTATAAACCATATATATTTTAAAAGCTTAATAATTCCAGATTATGGATTTGAACTAACAAAAACGATTTACTTAAATGTGTTTCGAAATTGGAACGCTTTGTGTAAAAGTACACGTCTCTATAAATCCTGTTCCACTCCAGCCGGAAATAAATGGAAGCCGATCGACTCGTACGTTTTGAACTCCAAGTCGGCAGCCTTTCAATCAATTTGGCTAAAATTTGGCCAGTGATACCTTATATCTCTTCTACAAAAGTTTGTCTGCGAATTTTAATACTCCTTTTCATTTTAAAGCTAGAGCATTTTTTTCACAGGGAGAGTTCACTAATTGCCTTCCCCAACTTCATTTGCTAATAAAAGAAAAACAAACGCACTTGTCAAAAATCTGAGACACGGTTTTTTAGTGGAACGTGTTGAGAAGCGAATGCGGTGTTATATGTGTTCTTCCATTTATTTTAGATTCAAAACCACCCCGTCAAAACAGAGGACAAGAATAGAGGTAAGTGGCCGCTGGGAATCATCGGGAGTTTAATGTTTGAAAACGACGGGGTCATTAGAGGAGCAAAATTGTGTGCGGGAAAGTCCTATATGGAACGTGCTATTCAACATTTTTACCCACTGGAACTATCCTGTGACAGACAGATGCCAGCACCGCAGGCGGGGATGAACCCAGAGGCTGCTTCATTTCACCCGAGACGGGATGCTGCAGTAGCAGCGCGCCTACGTGTACAAGAGATTACCCAAGAGGAAGACAGAAATGAACAGTCTGAATGAACAGTGCTATTAACTTGCATTTAGCTGACGGACTGACACTATAGAGACAGTCGTTTTGTTTACATTAGAGAACTGATTATCAAATATGATGAGTGTCATTATTTTGTTCGAGACAGATTGATCATCAGTGAAATACACTTATCTTCCCCAGCCCGGCGATATATGGGGGAGTGTGTCGCGAATATGATTACGTAATAAGTGCGTGACACTGTTAATATTTGCTTAGCGCTGAAAAGAGACAAAACAAGAGATCTTTTGTACACGTGAATCGAGTCGAACGAGCGAGTAGTGGAAAACTTGTATCGAGAGTGATAAGCGTTCGGAGCTTGATGTAAGCATGTATCGAGAAATTTAATCAGAGCATTAAATTGAACAATTACAACAGCAGTCTGTTATCAAAACTTATTCCTTTGGTCGTCGATTTAGTCGGCTTGGTTGATTTGTAAACTAGCCTGTCTAGTCTAACTAGTAGAACTAGGACCGGGAACGCCGCATACTCGCTTTTTGTATTTCCTTCGCCTTTTGTCGTCGTCGGATGTTTATAAATGGTGCAAGCGTCAGGTAACCGATTTACTTCGGCGGTGGCTAGTTGGTGAACCAGCGGTCGGCGTCTAGTTTAGCTAGGGGAATGCTGAAGACTCGCTTATTTGTGTTTCCTTCGGCTTGTGTCGTCGTCGTATGTTTACAAATGGTGCAATCGAGGTAACCGATTTACTTCGGCGGTGGCTAGTTGGTGAACTAGCGGTCGGCGTCTAGTTCAGCTAGGGGAACGCCGAAGACTCGCTTATTTGTATTATTTCTTTCCACAAATGTGATCGTTGAATGTTTACAAATGATGAAAGCGAGGTGGCTGTCGTATTTTGACGGTGGCTGATTAGTGAACTAAGTGGAGGCCGCCGACTCGCTTGGTTTGTATTATTTCCTTCGACCAGGGTGGTCGTTGGATGTTTGCAAATGATAGTGGCGAGGTACTTGATTTATTCGGTGGGACTGGTTTGCGAACTAGTGGATGGCGCCGTCTAGTGGAACTAGTTGAACGCCGCGGGTTTGTCTTACTTGTATTTTCCCTTTTGTCATAGCATGTATATACGAGGGAAAGCGAGAGGAAAGCACGTTTCTCTGCTATACATGAGGCCTGCAGGGAGGTTTTCTGTGCATGATATTATGTGCTTTACACATCAGGTTGTGAGATGATTTAGAGCCTCTCTTTCTCTTTGCAGAGACTACATGAGGAGTTTAGAGAGTTAAAGCAATCGGTGGAGTTGGTTATGAACACGATGCCTGAAAATCTCGTAGAACGGATTTTGACTTATGCGACCCGTCCGTTGTCAGAATTTAACAAGTAGGAAATTCTGGATATGCTGGAGATTCTGCATAACAAAGCCGCTGACGGCAGTTGTGACAAGAAGAAGTACTATCGGCTCGTTTATCAGACAGCTAGGGAGAAGGTGGATTCCTCCAAAGACCACTTCAAGGATCTTTTTATGTGCTTGTTAGGTCATAAGGACCAGGAGAAGGTCCTGGACATCGTGTGTAAAGTAGAGAAATTATATCGTAAGAAATCGCGGGAGAGGGAAGATAGAAGTGCCAGTGTGACACGTTCTTCACGTTCTTCCCTTTCAACATGCGATGCTGTTTTTGTAATGGGGGGGGGGGGGGGGGGGTCATATTAAGACTAAGTGTCCTGATAGGAAAGCCAGTCACACCAAACCGTCTTCCATATCAGACGAGAAGATCGTGTTCAGACTGCATCGGTGTTATTAACGTTGATAGGCACTGTGTGCTGTACGTTTGCTTCCCGCAATAATAAACTGACATCTTTTGTCTGTTGAAATCAATCTGGTGAATATTTTTACTCTGTCTATTTTGTCGGCACAGTTATAACGACTTTGAAAAAGGGGTATCCTTGATTCAAGGGCCCTCCAGCCTCGCTGGTCAAGGCTGTTATCTCTCTGCTCACTTTGACGGGGTGGTTTTGAATCTAAAATAAATGGAAGAACACATATAACACCGCATTCGCTTCTCAACACGTTCCACTAAAAAACCGTGTCTCAGATTTTTGACAAGTGCGTTTGTTTTTCTTTTATTAGCAAATGAAGTTGGGGAAGGCAATTAGTGAACTCTCCCTGTGGAAAAAATGCTCTAGCTTTAAAATGAAAAGGAGTATTAAAATTCGCAGACACAGTTTTGTAGAAGAGATATAAGGTATCACTCTGGCCAAATTTTAGCCAAATTGATTGAAAGGCTGCCGACTTGGAGTTCAAAACGTACGAGTCGATCGGCTTCCATTTATTTCCGGCGGGAGTGGAACAGGATTTATAGAGACGTGTACTTTTACACAAAGCGTTCCAATTTCGAAACACATTTAAGTAAATCGTTTTTATTAGTTCAAATCCATAATCTGGAATTATTAAGCTTTTAAAATATATATGGTTTATAGGGGTTTTTATAAAAACAACTAACGCTACAGCGATCCGCGCGCGGACGGTCCTGAAGGGTGGCTGATACCTTAAGGTGTTTTTCACTGCTCTTTTTCTAGGGAAAGATGTGGCGTTGGGAAAAATCTGAGTCTTTTGACCGTCGACTGCAGGAGTTACAAGATAATAAAATTGAAATTCCAATGACCTGGGTTGATTGTTTCGGAAACCCTGTCAAGGTCGGTGGAGAAATAGCAGCCTGTGACCATGATAGATTACACAAAATACGGAAGGGAGAGTTAATTGGTGATATGTCGGAGTTGTTGTTCCGTGACCCAAATCGCTTTCGAGCTGGGGAGTTACATAACCATTTCGAGTATTTGCAGTACATCGCACAGGAAAGCCCTTCTCCGCAGCAAGCACAGATTCTCGAATGGATAAGGGACAAAGTATCAATTCAGCCGTCTTTTAGGTATTTTAAAGGAAGCTTTAGGGAGAATCATACGATTCAGACAAGCCTCCGATGAAGGCGTTTAAGAATCATGCAAATCCTTTGTGATCTTTGTGAAGGATACTCTCATTTCGCGGTTGGCAGGATATGAATCAGTTGAAACGTTATGTGTGCGCTTTTCCGGCTAGTGAGCAAAGGAAACGCCCAGCAGAATTGTTTAGGATGTTGTCTGTAACGAAAAAAAAAAACCTTTTGCGCCATCGTTTCTTCTCCGAGAAAGGTGTTGTCACAGAAGTAAACTATATTTTAGTTGATTATAATTGTAAAGTGGATAGTTGTGATTCTCAGTACTTAGAAGTTTTAAGTTATATATGAGAGATTTGAGAATTGAGGATTGGGGAGAGTTGTAACAGGATGAATTCCGGTGTGCAACAATTAACGACTATGGTTGTGTTTTTTACTAGGACAATTTTAGCTAGCTAGATAAAGTCAGAAATATCCGGAAATACAGTGAAAACACTTTGCCTTAGTGTTAAGCGAGTTAACAATGCCAACTGTTTTCACAGGAAAAACAACGGGTTTTCTCGCCTTTACGACAGGAAACTCACGCAGAGTTATACTACCTCGCAAGATGGTTTAACTTGTCCCGACAAATACCGCAGCCAATCGCATCGCGTGTAGTGACAGATGCCTGCCAAACAATCTGGCAAAATTATTTTCCAGACGCATGTCTCTTGGTTCTTTCGAAACAAAACCTTTTGTGTAAACATGGGTAACCAATTGCAAAACACTTTCCAATTCTTTCGCCGTTTACAATTCCTCCGGACCCATTGGACGCTGTTTCACAGCGTCGGCATGCAGAATCAATTGAATTCCCGCATTACGTGGGGCAACCAGCAGTTCATTCATACCAAGTTCCTATGCCACATGCGTCACCCTCGACAATTTCAGTCCCGTGCAGCGAAAGCGAGACATTAATTGCATCCTCCGAACGCACATCCTTCTCTTATGCAAAAATATAGCTAGAATTAATACTGGTGAACTCATTGAAAGCCTTTCCTCTCCCGCCATTTTTCAAAGTTGCGCAGATTTGTAATTTGAATCTTCCGAGGTATTAGTGGCTTAAAATTTCCCAGTATAAGTAAAAACAGATGTGATGTTTAACTAGCTAATGTCGGTCTGTAAACAAACACCTAGGAAAAATGTTTGGCTAGTTAATCGGCCTAGTGAAAACACAGCCTATTAAAGGAACAGTGAAGGTTGTTGGGCGCTGATCAATCATTTTTTCCACACCTTATTACAACTGAGCATGAATATGGATGTCGGTGAATAGTATTCTATCCCCAACATTCATGCTCAGTTGTAATAAGGTGTGGAAAAAATGATTGATCAGCGGAGTAAGTCAAGCTGGGACAGTTTGGCTTAGGAAGTGTTTAAGATACGATCCACGCGACTTCTGGGTGGGAGGGTGGGCCGTTCACCTCTTCGTGGCTCCGCTAAAAACTGAGCTAGATTGAATTATTTTAGCGCTAAACCGGAATTTATCATCAGAGATTACATAATCGCACGTGAGACTGCTCAACCAGCCATGAAAATCCGATTATTAGGTGCATTTCGACTTCTCATATCATTATGAGTGTTATGAATAGTATTCTATTTACAGCACTTGCGGTTAAAAATCTGATCTTGACTCCTGGGGTAAGAACTCATACTCTTCCACAGTAAAAACAACCCCGAAAGTTCTACGATAGCTCCTAACAGTTTGATGGACTCCGCCTTACAACTGAAGCTAACTGAGATAAATATATCTCATTAGACGTTTTGTTGTGTAGTATCGCTGAGTATTTTTACGAGTTGTGCCGTATTTTGGCGAGCCCGTAGGGCGAGTCAAAATACAAACAACGAGTAAAAATTCTCAGCGATACTACACAACAAAACGTCTAATAAGAGATTTATTATCCAACAAGCCAAATTGGTATGTTTGTGCCAGCGAATTTCGTGGACATTTATTTACAGGGAATGCGTGACAAAAGTTTGCGGAACGGAACGGAATTGGCGTGGGAAATCCAGCTAATTGATTGGTCAACGGCAGGAAACTTGTCTAACCGGTCCTCTGGAGTACAAATACCGCGTGATATTGGTACTCGTCTTAAGCGTTATTTGTACTCTGCGAAGTGCAATTGGATAATAAACGTGCTTAGGAAAAGACTAATCTAACCAGCCATGAAAAAACCCATTATTAGGTGTATGACCATGCATGTCCTCTGACGTAAAGAAAATAGCCGAAGAACGGATATGTAACGATCATACAATAGGACTGATAGAGACTAAAAGCCAGTCAGGAATCTATGGCGCTTTATTAGGGTCAAAAGCGAATTCCTTGAATTCAGCAACCAGTTAAATTGATAATGTTGGAAATTTATCTTATACCTTTTAAATATCCTACCTTGATTTGTCTGATAGGCAAATTCGCCAGGTAGGCAAATTCGCGAATTCGCCAGATAGGCATAAGCGAATTCGTCTAATAAGCGTAGGAAAATTCGCCATAGGAGAATTCGCGAGATAGGCAAATTCGCTGTCTGGAACTGGAAGTCTTCAAAAAGATGTCACAATATCCGCATTTCAGTTTCTTTGTGATTAGGGAGAGCGCGTGTCCCACGCACTTAGATTATTTTCGAACAAAGTTAAAAGAAGGAAAGACATGAAATAACAATAGTAAGATAGGTCAGTGAATTCGAACCCGGGTCAACAGCCTGATAAGCACGTTCGGTTATTATGATTATTGCTATTAACCATAAGACCAACGTAAACAGGCTAACCGGCGTGAAGTAAACAGGGTAACCGGCGTGAAAAGTCCGTGTTTCGCCGTTTAATGGCTTTTGACAACTTAACCACTTGAACTTATCCACTTCTCACGTGATTTAATCAGAAAAGCCAGAAATCCCACAGTGTGAACAGACGTGGTGGAAACTTGTAACCTTTGGAGACCTGTTTTATCCTTACTTTGTTTTGCTCGTCATTTCCGCCGCTCCGTTTGCATGTGTTGCGACTTCCACCACTATACTGCTATTTCATTTTCAGATTTTTGTAACATCAAAACCTGAAGAAGGCTGGTACGGTCTGGCCAGCCAAAACATTGTTTTAAATATACGACGTTGTATCAGCCTTCCACAAGTCTTTCACTTATCATCGTTTTACTACCGAAACAGTCTTCAAATGGCGTGAAGGAAAATGCCATCGTTTACCCACGACATGGGAAAACAAAATTGGAACTTCCTGTTTTGTTTTTAACCCATGCACGCCATCGTAAAAGCATATTTTTTCATCCTTTATTTTCCTAAGATGGAATTTGAGCTTCGATTTTCGACATTTTGGTGTCGTTTTGGCGTTCTATTCAGTAGCCTAAGTATACTCTAGCGCTCCCTCGAATAATCGCCTTCTCTCGAATAATCGTCCCCTTTTGGTGTGAAAATAGAAATAATCGCCCCCGGCTATTATTATTGGAGGAAATACGGTATTAATTGAAAACTGTTATTTTAGTTAGGAATTTTTCAGCCCGTACCAAGCTGACTGTTGATAAAAACTTTCTCTTTAATAGGGCGTTACCACGATATCGATATCGGCAAGCCGGAAAATGAAAATCATGCGGAAAATTATGCGTTATGAAATAGCTATTTAGGTCCCACTATAAAGTCAAAAGGTTTCGGTTCAAAGGCTCGTCATGATCGATTTGGAACATTAAATCGAACGTCCGACATGGCACCCTCCACTTACACGTATGTATGTATGTTTGTATGTATGTATGTATGTATGTATGTATGTATGTATGTATGTATGTATGTATGTATGTATGTATGTATGTATGTATGTATGTATGTATGTATGTATGTATGTATGTATGTATGTATGTATGTATGTACACTTCACGCTGTTACTTGTAGTATTCCTTTGACTCTCACTAGATGTTATTTTAGTATTTCCCAGCCTACTTGCCTGGTGAGCTAGTATATTTCAGTTTTCACTTGACCCAACTTAAAAATTTTTTGCTAACGTGGCAGCTAGTATAGAAATCAAAAGACAAACGCGAAACTCCTAACTAATCCAGGCATTCAATATCTGTTGTCACGAAGCTCTCTAGAACCTCTAATTTCATTGGATCTTGTTGGCACGAAGCTCTATTGTTTTAGGGCTAGGGTCCATTGTTACCATTGTTTGTATATAATCTTCTCAACCAATCCTGTGAGACGTTCCGAAGAGCTTCGTGGCGGCCCTTCAATATGGTTAACTAATCTTTCAGTCTTAAGTTTTGAAATCTAGGTCGAGGTAAGTGTTATCTTGTCCAAAGTTGTTGGAAAACGAAACTAAAACGAAACCAGAACTTGGAATTCAATTCTGAATGTAGTAGGGAAACTGTGAAGCGGAAAACGAAACGAAAACGAAACTCGAAGCTCGGATTGCTTTCTTTGGCACTAAGGTGCATTGTCAGTCATAGAATGAATGTCCTGACTTTGCAGCTTTCACTTTTCACGGCTTCTCTTTACAACATACACTATGGTACTACCCTTACCTCTATCACTAAAAAGGCTGTAAATTTTGAATGCATCGTTTCCCCTTGGACAGCTCTTTTCCCGTTCTTCTTTAATATCAGGCAAAGCATTTAACGCGCACCTGAAATTCGTCTTCCACTGTCGAGGGTCGGGAATATCCCGTCCTTCCTTGTATTTGCCGGTGTACAATGCCCACGCTTGAAACAGCGCAGCATCGTCCACACTCCAGCCGCGCCGACTGCCATGTTTCCACGGTACTCGAAAGGTTCTCTCCTTTGGGTCTCCCACCCATCTCAAGCCATACTTTCCTTCGTTGATCTTTTGTACAAGCCAGTCTCGTAACCGAAGTTTTTTCCTATGATGCATTGTCTGACTAACTCACAGCTTAAGGTGGCTTACTACAGTTTTTCCAAGACTAAAAAGCGCGCGCTACGATAGCCTGCCACACGGAGGGTTGTCCAATACTGTCGACCAGATTCCAGTCGTATCCCCTTGCTTTTTATCGGAAAACTTTAAGTGTAGACTGTTCGAACAGATTCCAGTCATATCCCAATTTGTTCGATCGGAAAACCGGAAGTGTAGATTTGTAAAGTTCTACTAATGGCGGTGATCGATCAGTGTCTATCCGATTGCGATGGAAAAATCCATGTGCTATTTGTGGGATATTTCGAGAAAGTTCACCCATTTTGGATAACAGGGTATAAAGTCTTTCCGATTGTGTCCATCGGATCCATCGGAGATTATTCGATTCCGATGGAAAATTCATGTATACTCCTTGGGGACTTCAAAAAAGTGGCTATCGTGGATGAGTGGGTAGGAAGTGTCTCCGATGGAATCTATCGGATCCATCGGACAGGAGTCTATTCCGATGGAAATGTCAATTTCTTTTTAAACCGCGCAGCCGGAGGCTGGGTGACTATATCCAAACCTCCGCGGATGATGTCATTATCAGCCAATTACAGGCTATTTCTCAGTTCTTTTCGTAATATCCCCCTCAGGAGGGTTCTGTCAAGTTAGCGAATTAACTGTTTAGACAAAAGAATGGCCGCCGACGGGAAAAATGTTTATTTGGTCAAACTTGAGCCAAAATCCTTCGGCGATGGGCGCAGGACATTTGCAAGGATAAAGCATCTATTTTGGTACCAGCTGCTGGCTACTGAGGCTGAAATTATCCAGAGTTAAGCTGTATTTTCGTTTTGCGGGCGAAACAGAAGATTTCGTAATCTGGAATTTTCGTTTCTGTTTACTTTCGAAGGGAATATTCAATGCGCTATAAAGGTATTACTTCTGGCCATGGATCACGCTGACGGTGATAAATGTAAGATCGTGTTTACTTCGCCAGAAGCTATGATGGAATTTTCTGGGGAAAAAAGTTAAAACTTAGCCTTTTATCATGTTTTATAGTGCTCGTCATAAACCCTTTTAACATATGTAAATTGATAGTCGTTTGAAAGGTCCTGCCGAGAGGTCAAGGTATTTTTTCTCAGACATAAACAAAATTCTCCGATTACAAGTCACGTTAGACCCGCTTCAGGCAAAGAATGTTTCCATATCTCAAACCGCCCTCTTCCTATTCACGTACACTCGCATGAAATTTCCAAGTTTCTTGACACAGAGACTTAGTTTCTGCTCAACAAATGTTGTCAAAGTGCTCGGCAGTCTTCCACTCTAACCACTAGACCACCGAGGATATGCTAGAAACAGCTGGTTTAATTTAAGTACCTAATCGGAAACCCGAACGCTATAAAGACGCTAACCATTAACCCCTTGCATTAACCCTAACCCTAATCAGTTTTTTCAGTGCTCAGGCCTATAATCTGTATTTACTTTGTGTACGCATCACAAGGTATCCAAGGGTGGTTTGAGATATGGGAACAAGTCCTAACCATCTTTTAAATTGTTTCCGCGTAATGTTTTCTCGCAAAACGTTGTTGCTAAATATTACGTAATATTTTTGTGAGCGAAAAAGAGTTAAAAAAGCGCGGTTTTAATTTTTTAAAAATTCTTGTCTTGAGATACTTAGAAAATTTTACTCAGGTTGATTAAGCTTACAGTGGGTAGAGAGTAGTTCCGATGGAATCTATCGGATCCATTGGAGACGAATCGATTCGTTGGAAATGTTGATGTTCTAGTCTTGTGTTACTTAGAAAAATTTCACTTATGCTGGCTTAATTTATAGGGGTAGGGATAGACATTAGTTCCGATGGAATCTATCGGATCCATTGGAGACTACTCCATTCCGATGGAAATGTTGATGTTCTATTCGTGAGTTACTTAGAAAAATTTTACTTATGCTGGCATAATTATTAGGGCTAGGGGATAGAGAGTAATTCTGATGGAATCTATCGGATCTATTGGAGAAGAATCGATTCCGATGGAAATGTTGATGTTCTATTCATGAGTTACTTAGAAAATTTTCACGTATACTGGCCTAATTTATAGTGCTAGGGGATAGAGTAGTTCCGATGGAATCTATCGGAACCATCTGAGACGAACCGATTCCGATGGAGAAGTCGATGTCTATTTGTGAGATAGTTAGAAAAATTTCACCCTTTTCGGCATAGGGGTAGAAGATCTTTCTGATGGAATCCATCTGATCCATTCGAAAGGAACAAATTCCGATGGAAAAGTCCATGTTCTATTCTGGGGACACTTAGAAAAATTCTTCAGGTTGGATATGTGGTTAGGAAGTGTTTCCGATGGAAGCCATCGGATCCATTGGAAACGAACATATTCCGATAGAAAAGTTTATTTTCTATTCGAGAGACAGTGTGTAAGAGTTGGAACTCGATTCTTTGGTATTCATTAGTACTAGGGTTTGCGATTGATGACGGGCTGCATTATGTTTGGTTGCAAGTGTTGGTAGCCGGTCATTCCGTATTCGAGTCGTTTCATGTACTGTCAGTTCGCGAATTCAAATCCAGTAGGTGAATCAATGTTTGTCATAGTACGAGCTTAAGACTTAGGGGAGCTGACATATTGGACATAGGCAAATCGACTTTAGACTTAGGCGAATGGACAGTATGCGAAATTATTGTAGGCGAAACATTCGTAATTCCAAGTGCTAATTCGTAAACAAAGAAGAGTCGTAGTGTAGTGTGGAGGGTGCCTGGGCACGAAGATGCGGTTACCTTAGCAACTATTATCTGTTTGAAACTTATCTTGTGTTGAGGATACCGGCAATGGCGGCTGTGTTCGAGGATATCGGTCGTTCATCTCGACTCCTGTTCGTGTTTCAAAAGCGTTGGTGATATCTTCATCCGAATGTTAGGAATAGCCTCGGTTATAGAGAAATTTGTTTGGGGTAAAAGTCCAACGGATGAAGCGCACCAAAAAGACGGTATCGATCAGAAAGCCGTAAGCAGCTCTTTCGTGGCAGAAACGGAAAATCTTCTTCACTTTTATCCCTCGTTGTTGAAGTCTGATAGGGAGTTATTCCGTGAATTTCATGACTTTTCATTGAAGTGTAGCAAGCCCATTGCAACTGTGCTGAGCTCAACGAGGGTTATCTGTCGAAAGTGTGGAAAGAAGTTGGCTTATGAGAACAAAGTAATTCCTGTTGTAATCTACAGTAACCACCGCGGTACTTATTTGGGTTCTCGATTGACTAAAGTGTGCCGTAAATGCAAAATTTACGAACACCACGGATATTGGTCCGTTGATGGTAAGCGGCATTTTAACAGGGACTCTGTATCATTGGAATTTCTTCTTTCATCTGAAGACACAGCTTTCCAAATGGACATTATGGTCGAATTCAGCAACTTGCTTGTCATCGGAGCTGTTCCTTTCAGTACTTATGCATCCAGTTATAACAGGCGTTTTCAGTATTGTAAAGATGCAACCATTAATAACATTGATGCTAGAGTGAAGAGAATGAAAAGGTATGGGGATACATTTATGATACAGGTTATTTCTATTTAAGGGATTGATTGTTGAATACCCTGGTTTTTGCATTTTTAATTGTTGGTGTGTTTTCATACACGGATCTGTCAAATATCGGGTACACGCAATTAGTGTAAACATATCAGGCTTCCCAAAAGGGTTTAGTCAAAACTTTGGAGTGTTTGATTAGTAATAATGCTACAAAATTGACATTGGGTGGGAGGGTTGCAGTTTGGGTGTAAAACTAGTGCACAAAGTATAGCACTAGTGCCAAAAGTGTAACCCAGGGGAGATTCACATTTAATTCTTGATTAGACTGGCAGAAAGTCAAGGAAAATTAAGTAAGGTAATTTTTTTAGTGGTATCTTTTGAAAAAGTATTTTATAATGCCAAATAATGGCTTTTGCAAACATCACGTGGTGCTATGAGTGTGGAATTGTTCATATTTGTACTTGTGGTTTGAATCTGATGCTGTATGAACTCATACTAAATCTAAAGTATAAAACTGCATGTGGATAAATGTCCCCAATAAAAAAGCAATAAAAATAGGTTATTTTCACTTCTTGCAGTTACACAGTAAGGTTTTTCAACCTTTTTAGTCATAGATAGGGTATCGATTTTAGGCAATTTTGTCCATTTTGGCTATAAATGGGGTATGGTTTTTGCACTCTAGCCTTGGTATGGGCATATTTCTAAGGAGAAGTCACTTTTTGATCAATTTATCAAAAAGAAAACCAACAAAAGCCCTTCACATTTGTGTTTATGGTCTGGACGGAACTAAGGAACTAATTATAACGCAGCTCTGAAACAGGGTTTTGATGAAGGGTCAGGTCATAAATAGGGTAGGGAATTTCGCAGGTTTTGGTTATAAATAGGGTAAGGGTTTTGGGAAGCGGGCCGCACACCCCCACCCAATTTGTCTGTGAGTACCTCCCCCTCCACCCCTCCTTTGGGCAACATTTAAAGGGAAGGTATTGTCTATATCTGGCTATAGGTTTAATTTTTTAAAGTTAAGGTTTTCTTTTCTTTAAGGGAAACACGAAGTGACCTTGCAAAATATCTTGAGCAGCGATTGTGTCTGGATAGGCGTCGTTTGGAAGAGGGATTTCTTTTATATGCAAGCTTAGTAACGCTTGAGAAGTACAACCTTTGGGAACAAGTGGCAGCAATTCCATGTGATAGAAATGAGATGGTGGAATTGGTAACTAGGGAGTTCAATGTTGCATTTATTAAGAGATGGGGAGGTGAGCTATTGAGATATAAATTTTTTTAATTGTTAAATTAGGGTATTTTTAAACATCAGGTTTCTTTACTTAAAAGTAATTTGTCTGGACTCTAAAATGTTATTTGTGTGATATTATTCATAGATCACATATGCATGTGAAAGTCCTGGTTGTAAGTCAATGTTGGTTTTAGATGGAAACATGAAAAATGCGAGACAAGTTTGTATGGTAAAAGATGTTGCTGAATTGCATTTTTCAGCTATCAATGGCAGTATTGTTGTGGGTAAGTGTGAAATGCATAATAGTAATTGACTTTATATTGTAAGACGAGTTGTAATTTTGTATAACACCGGAGCTTTGAGTTAGTTAACTTTTTTTGAAGGAGATGTATTCACCTTGGCTTAATTGAATGAAGATAAATGTATGGTGGGATGAAATTTCATGTATTGAAATGATGGGACAGAAACACAGTGCATCTATTGATTACTTGCAATTAATAGTTTGACTGGAAAAAGTGTTAATAAGTATTATTCAGTGACAGATATTCTTGTGGGTTTGTTCAAGGAATCTGTTAAATTGGGAACTATTTCAAGTTGGTAAAGTAGTTTACTGTATTGAGTGTTTTGATGTACAGGTGAATTGTGAAAACTGCGATAAGTATTGTAAACGTTGTTATTTAACAATCATTTGTTTTGAGGTGTTTTGATTGTAAGATATAGTAGATAATGTTTTAGTGATGTTAAACTGTTGTTAAATTGTAATGAAAATACCGAAATATAGTGCTTCTTTATAGCATGGAAATATAGTAATTTAATACTACATGTATTAGGTTGCCAGAATACACCAGCTAAGGGCTCCAGATATTGTGCACAGCATTGTGAAGCAGCAATTTCTTTTCGTGACGACTCAGTTGAAAGTACAGGTTGTGAGGAGACTGAAAAGGGTGACCAAGTGGGTTGTCTAATCACAAAAATATTGAATGAAAAGACAACAAGACAAGGAGTTATTTACCAGGTATGCTATGAACCAAAATCTGCTATCTGTTCCAAAGCTCATAATAAGGTTAAGTTGTTTTCAATTTGTTAAAAGGAAATTAGTTAAATATTTGCAAGAAAAATGAGACATATTCCATAATGGAGTTAGTACACCTCTAGTTATTGTTGTTGTTCGTGATTGTTGGGAAGCACTTTATTTCAATGGCAATGTAACTTAATCTATAGTAGTGTAGCCACTGGAATTAAACTTTGAAGCTGCAACTTGTTTTACAGTGCTGCGCGCGTTACCGTGAACACCTAGACAGTTTTTTGACATTTTTTTGACATATTTTTGACATTTATTTGACGAGTTGATACCGGCGGGATAGAATTCGGCGGGAAACTGAATGTGACTAAAGCGTTGGACTTTCAAAAGCTCACGATTGTGAAATATTAACTGAAATATTGAACAAAAGTTCTACAATGCTACACACTCGAGTTCAAAGTGCTTGTAAGTTTTCCTTTTCTAAAAATATTTGAATTCGGCGGGTTTGCTTGACGATCCGTTTCTTTTTACAACCTGACAGCTGTCTCGCAAACAAAATTTTATTTTTATTCTATTTTTATACACTAGCTGATGTTCAACTAAGACGGTGGAAGCTTTGATAATGGAAGAGCCCTACCTTCAATGTGCAGAGAACGAGTGTTGGACCTTTATCATGATGGATTTGGCAACCGTCAAATCGCACGGGAAATTCGTTCGAGCCCCGGTTTTGTACAGAAAGTGATAAACCGTTACAATGAACAAAATACATCCCTCAGAGGCTTTAGAGTTGGCTTTCCTAGTCCCAAAATCGATGAACAAGCCTTAAGCGGCCTTCACATGGCAAACTTAAGTTGGCAAACTCATGTTGGAAACTTCAAAAGGTTGGCAAACTCGTTCCTTCACACGGCAAATAGCAAACACCGCAATTTCCAATATGACCGCTTTTTAGTGCAGTTTCAATCACGTACAACAGTGAAACAGAAGATAAGAAGTGAAGATCCAGAAAGCGGTGGAGAATTAGAAAGGTTTGGACAAAACCAAGTTTGTCCGTGCGCTCCTTCGTTTTGTTTTGTTTGTTTTTAGTATCTTTGTAGGCTATAGATGGACCGTCCCGAACAGCCGGACAATTGTGAACCACTTTGATATTAAATTTAAAAAGTGTTGACTCGCATCCCCCACTTTGTAAAGTGTCACACAAATAAATCACGTGAATAGAGCTCGTTTTGAATGGTTGAAAATTACCAACACATGTTGGCCAACCGTTCACACGTCAGATACAAGTTGACCAACACGAAAAAGTTGGCGAAAAAGTTGGCGAGAATAGAGGCAAGTTCTATTTGTCGCCAACAGTTTGCCAACTTGTTTGCCGACTGTTTTTGTGCCGTTCACACACATCACCTTTAGTTTGCCAACACGAGTTTGCCAACTTTAGTTTTCCGTGTGAAGGCCGCTTTAGAGTATATAGAGGTACAAAAACTAATGAAACCGAGTACTTACTCGACCGAATTACAACAGAGGCTTCTACTTGATGGCGTGGTTCATCCTGCCAATCTACCAAGCGTGTCACAGATCAACAAGGTCATTCGCAAAGAACTTGTAATGACGAGAAAGAAACTTACAACTATTCCGCTCGAATCTACAACCCCTGAAGCAACAACAGCCATTGATGATTTCTTTCTGAAATAGCTAGCATCAACCCTACGACCCTGCATTTCTTTGACGAATCCAGCGTAATCAAAACTACAGGGAACAGAAACTACGGGAGCGCGCCACTAGGGCAGGCTGCTTTCGAAATTCAGCGCTACGCCTCTAATGCAAATTTTACTATAAATATTTTGCATTCATTTTCCTGCGTTGATTTTTACAACATACTGGACGGTCCATCTAACGGATTTGAACTACTAAACGTTTTTGACGAAGTTCTTCAAGAGCATCGAGCTGACGGGAGTGCAGTGCTTGAGCGGGGAGATTGCGTGGTTATGGATAATTGTGGCTTCCACCACGGTCATCGCATTGAACCAGTGCTCAGGGACATGTTAGCCGACTGTGGTGTAAGACTATTATTTCAGCCACCTTACTCACCCCATTTCAACACCTGTGAATATTGCTTCCACGAAATAAAGGCATTTTTACGTCGTCAGCAGATGCTAGCTGCCAGTGAAACGAAAATCGCAATAGCACAAGCGATGCTCAACATCACTGCCAATAGCTCGTATGCATATTTCAAGCACTGTGGATACTTTTTATGAGAAACACTTTTTTACCTTTTTGTAAACCAGATCAGAAAACTCAAGTAAGAAAACTGTTACATAATATCTCTGAACACAACATATCATATTTACACAGTTGGCCGTTTGTTGACATTGTTGAGTTGCAAAATGACATATCTGACAGACCTAAAATCCCCGCAAGAGGAACTACAAGAGCGAATGTAAACGAAGGTTTGTTTAGCTAATAACTACATATGAAGTAAAACATTTCCAGAAAAATTAACAAATGAACGAGAATCTGAAATTCGCAACGCTATGAAGTAGAGTTAGTAAGTTGTTATTTAACCTTGATAAATATTCCTCAAGTTCACTAAATAAATCACTGTGCAGGAACAGGTGTTGAGTTCACTTAAGGTTACCGTAATTAAACTTTACTTGAGAAAAACAACGCTCAGTCCTAAAAACTGCTTCTACCCTGTGAGTGTGGTGACACGCTCCATTTATAAATAGATGTTTACATTTGAGTTCTCGTACTGATCTATAATCATCGGAAGTTTCCAGTCTTCGTCTTCACACCAGTCGGGAACCTTTTCTAGCGCTCTTTGCAAAATCACCAGATCCCTATCCAACCGGCTTCTATTCGCATACTTTACTTGGTTTTGTGCCTTCAATCTAGGTCTCATAACAAAGAAAAATGAAGATTTTGCGCGCTCACGTGCGGCCGTGAAACCTTTGAAATGGGTTTCCTCTTCTTGTGCCTTGTTTTCCAGAGATCTAATTTCACGCTGAAGTTGGCTGATTTTCGTTTTGTGTTCGGGATGCTTTTCTATTATTTTACACACACTGATGTCCGTGCAAGGAGGTTTAGAGCATTTTACTTTTGTGTGACCACTGCAATGACAGTTATTACAGAGTCGAGCTCGGATATCACTGAGCGACTGAAAATGTCTGGATTCGCTGTTCAGTTTCTCCAATTCTTCTTTAACGCTAGCAATTTGTACTTTCAAAACCTGAAGATTTTCTTCCATTTCCTGTCGCTGGAAGTCCAAAGGACTTTTCTCTACATTTTTTAGAGCTGTTGTAGTTGCGAGACGTGCGCCAGGTGTCGGTGTGAAAGACAAATGTTTCGGTTGCAGCGACTTGAATTCGTTGGAAGCTGAAGAACTCGGCATTTCCACGTCCATTCGTCTCAGTTTTCTCGGAAGTGGTGAATCCACTTCGCTTGCCTGAAGAAAAATCTTTCCGTAGTCCCGATCCTTGACTTCTTTTGCACTCCTTAGCATCTCACCGAAAGCAAACTCATCTGGATCTTCTGACAGATTGATCATATCGCCGTCTTCGTCGCGATATCTTACACGAATGTTTGAAGCGGGTAAGTGTGCAAGCGATGAACAGTTTTGCTTTATCGCCTGCATAAGCCTAGCAAAGGAGATATCCTTGATCAGGAAAGTACTAAATCTTTCCTCCCCGTACTTAACCTTCACCTGGTACGTTGCCATGCTCTTTGTAATGGATATCACGCTGGGAGATTCTACTCCGCCTTCTGGATTAGGACTTAAAAAACTGTTCTTGATAATCTGTACTGCAATGATTTACATGTATCACTTACTAAACTCGATCTTGGCCATGGCAAAATTATATGCTCCAGCTAGTTTTGATCTTTGTCTTTCTTCTTGTCCATTTCAGCTTTTATGCGTTGATCTGAAATCATGTTTCTCTTATGAGCAATTGCTTTTAGTTAACATGTAGCCTTTTTAGTGGTGAAACTGAACAAAACTTATTGTCTGATTTTAATCACATGCCGCTGGGTGTTTTTGTTGTAGTTATTGGAGCACGAAAGCTTGAAGTATGCATTCACTTGGTTGAAAAGCGAAGTGAGTATCAATTCACAAACATAATCGATGCTACTGTCAGTATTTCCATCATAATCTGTGGGATCCAACTCAAAATACACAGCAGTCTTCGAGGCAATAATTCCAACTTTGAAGTTTAAGCTCAATTATATTTAAGAAAATTAGTAAGCTAAAATATATTGTATGCCATATTAGAGAAGCCTTTGACTTTAGGAAATAAAAGATTTCTTGAACAAAAACAAGATATTTCGATTTCAGCTGGTCTTTAATCTCCTTTGGATACGTGACAAAAAATTGATAATATAGATTCTTGTAAGAAGTGTACTTTAATGAAGACTACACGGTCACTTTGGCAAGTGACAAAATCACATTGCTTTTTGTTGCTGTATTAGGGTATGTTAAAATTTAAATTGTTGCTTCTCTCATTAGTTCACATATTTGTTATAATTCTGGGCTTTTGACAGCTTTTTTTGTATCACAGTTAATAGTGCTACTTGACATAGAAAATTATGATGAAACATTGTAATGATTATAAATATTTGCATATCAAAATGACTGGAATAAATGTACCGGGGATATAAATTTGAGTTGTTTTGAGTCAAAGAATTGATTATTAATGGCATTTTCATGAATCTATATATCCGATAATTTATTTCATGGATAAGCTATTCTGTGGAAATTATTTTCCATGTAATTTTATGCAATATTTAATGTACCAAACAGAATTCCATGAAAACAGTGATTTTTTTTCAAATTCTATGCAAGTACATGGAAAAACTTCATGGAACTCCATGGGAAAAAAAACCTCCATGAAATTCTATTGAATTCCATGAAAGAAAAAAAAACCTCCATGGATTTCCATGGAATTCCATGTCCCAAACCCAGACAGAATTCCACGGAGTTCCATGGAAAATTTTCCATAGAACTCCATGGAATTTCCATGGAACTCCATGGAATTCCATGGAACTCCATGGAAGTCCATGGAATTCCATGTCCCAAACCCAGACAGAATTCCATGGAGTTCCATGGAAAATTTTCCATGGAACTCCATGGAAAATTTTCCATGGAACTCCATGGAATTCCATGGAATTCCATGGGGTTATTTTACACGGGATTTTTGGAATGTTGAAGTTGTGTGATTATGCGTGAAGTGCGTTGACTGTAAGTAGATGCTGGAAATTGCATACCGAACATTACATAGAATATCATGTTAAAGAATACCGCGTTAAATATGCTTGTTCTGTCCACAATTATAGCCATCACCAAGACGAAAGTGCAGTTTCTTCCATTGGCAACACTGGGTACATTATAAAATGTTGCTAAAGAATGTATTAATACAGGTACATGTATGTTACAATCTCCAATAGGTGGTGTGGGCGGATGGGCGCCAAAGTTGGGTGAAGAAGTACAACTTACCCTCCAAGATTAGAGAATCCTTAGAAGTGGGTTATAAGTATCACCAGCAGCTAGAAGTTATTTGTGAATTTGGGCAGCAACGGACAGAACTGAAAGAGTCATCTCTAGCATCAATTACCGATCGAAGAAGTTTTTGTGAATAACAGAAGTATTGTTTTTTTTTCTTCTTCAACATTATGCTTTACTTTTCATATATTCTTACAACACTTTTATTTTTTACAAGGAATTACTAGTAAATTTAAGCAGCCGAAAAAAAATTGTAACACTTCTTCTTAGCAAATTGTTATTTAAGGACGTTCGCGCCCAAAAACTTCCCACGCACAGATTTTTTTTAAACTTTGTCTGCAGGTAGAAAATGATAAGTTAAGATTAAAAACGTAAAAAAAATCGGGGGTCACCGAACTCGTTTTGAAGATAAGGCGTATCACAGACCATAGCATTTCTAGGATTTCCAGTCATTCGAGGCGATTTTGCTCAGATTCATTACTATCGGCATACAGTTAATTTGAAGAATCATATCTAAGTTATGTGTGTTTAACACAGCACATATAGGCCTATTTGATAGATCTTTGCTACATATGTCATTAAGTCAGCTAGAATTAGCCTTAAAAAATACACGCTCGTGACCAATGAATAGCGTGCGCACTAGAGATGCGCAGTAGCAATGGGTGCGAACGTCCTTAAAATGCATAACAGCAACGAAATGGGAATCATAAAAAACAATACATTTTTAAATTGGGTGCGGAATGCTGAAATTAATGACCATTTACTGTAAGATTTAATTCATACCTGTTTCTCTTGTTTTCGATTTGCCTGTAAACAGTTGCAAGAAGTCCTGATACTCGTGTGTGTCAGACACCTGCATTTTGTTTGATGAGTACATGTTCATTGTACTGAAAAATGACATCAATTCATCAAACAGTCCAAGGGATCTTCCTCCCCCATCAGCAAGAATTTCCCCAAATTTATTCCACGTGCAATGGAGTAGAACCATTGATTTGGCAGACACACCACGCAAAGTAACCCTGTCTGCTACAAGTTCTAGGATTTCCACTATATGTTCGTGAAATGCAGATTTGCAGCGCCCTTTAAACAACAACAAAAGTATAGCTTAATTAGAAATTCTGACATCACTCAGTTGGGTACTTTAGAATTAATGGGCCAATTTTAGCAATTATGCCTTGCACTCTGTGTGTTGTTTGCAACAGAGAAAGCAATATAATGTTTAATGAGTTATTTCCTGGTGATAAACAAAATAATCCGCAGATTGGTAAATATAACAGAAATTGCAATCAAGACATGGAACATACAGGGAATAATGGGCAATATTAGGTTTTTAAGACGAAATCCGATAGAGGATGGAGCAATTTCAGGTTTTAGTGGACAAAAATCTGTACCAGAGTAATTTTAAATATTTTACAGTCATTTTTACATTTTTTTAAAGCTAAATACATAAATAATTGCCTGAAATAACTCCGAAAAACAATTTCCCACGGGAACGAGAGAAAATAAATTTCAAAGTCAAGTGATTTTGTGGAAACACAGGCAAAATTCCATCATCAGTTTCATTTCACCAAAACTTTTAAGCGTTTCATACGAAGTTCAACATTCGCTTTCGACGTTTGGTGTTGTTAGAAATGAATTGTTTTGAGAAGATATTTAAAAGAGCCTTACAGAAGTTTGCAATACAATGTAAATAATCTTGGTACAAGATTTTTGTCCACTTGTTACTCCAACGTCTGGCGGATTCCGTCTTAATATTTAAAACAAAGAGAGCAATAAACTTGGTGATGCAATATAAAATTTATAAGAAAGTTTAATGTTTATACTTCACATGATTTGAAGCAATACTTTGAAAATTAAACTGTAGAAAAAGCAAGTAAAGCCCAGGTCATATGGACCTGTAGAGGCAACTGAACGTAAGTTCAACTTGCGTAGATACTTGCGTTGAGTGGCAAAACGCACTTTGCAAATGTCCTCGCAATAGAGCCCTTTCATGTACGTGAAAATGTATCTAAGCTGGAAGACAAAACAAAGGAAATTTAGTCCTTTGGAAGCTAAACATCACTTCTTGTTATTGTTTTGTCCTCCAGTTCGACTTCATTTACATAAACTTGAAATGGATCTAGTACACGCGAGTCGCAAAAAAGCATTGCAAGGAAGACTTTACATACCGTGTGTTTCTTTGGCTAAAAATTGGTTAATGGAGGTGACGCAACTAACGTTGAATTGGGTTGGGTGATCAAACCGTAAAAGCTTGCCTTGAGTTGCTTGCAAATTTGATCTCGACCAAAATGAGCGCAACGTAATCGCAAATCAACAAGCGCATGCAACGCCTCGCCAAACGGAGTCGAAAGCACACTCAAGTCGTCATCTTGCGTCTACTTGCGAATCCGTTTGGCCAGGGCTTTAGTTACGTCATGGAATTTGGGGTAAACCTTTCAGAAATGTTAAATTTGTATTGGAAATTCAAATAAACGTAAACAGTGCGCTTGAATATATTTTTCGTAACATCGTATTTGATAAGTGTAACTGCAAAAAAATCTGAAATGCGCACTATATGAATTGGGTATCCCTTCATCAATAAAAGAAGTGTTATTCCTCGTTCTTTTATCCACAACCTAGCCACTCGATCGGTTAAGGATGAACTCAACACTTAACGCAATACAACTTGTTCCTCGTTCTTTCATCCAATTCCGAGGCAAACGAAAAAGTGTTTTGGACATTGTTCACATGATAACATAAAGTTATAAAAGGCATACATTACTTGAGTGAACTCGCCTACGTAAGCGAGTTGACAAGTTGCAGCCGAGTTTGTTCGTAGGCGAATTTGCACGTAGGCGAATTGATTGGTATTAGTGTCTATTTGTCATTATTACAGACAATGAAAATAGAAAGCAAAAATAAGGGAGAACTGCGTGTCAACAGATTCAGTTATTTAACGATACTGGTTGAAAATTGCGGGTACTTCGTCGGACAATAAAAACTAAAGCTGTTAGAAAAAAAGATGCTTAGTGCAACAAAAATTTAAATACCTGTTGTTATGGCACATGCTACCCAAAGAATAACCGGTTCCGTCCAGAAGGCATGAACATTCACACAAGCATGGCCCATGCAAAACGACAAAAGAATAAGGATTCCAAAAAGGATCGATGTGTCCCGTTGCTTCATCCCTTTTGCCAAGAGTTTACAAGCCTAAAAATAAAGAAGCAAACATGAACGGCGTATACAATACCAATCGTCTTAAAAACCTTTGCCCAACAGTGTCCTCATGTTTTTAGCTTACCTGCCGTATTGATAGGGGAAGGAGCGTCCAGTCGATATCATGCTCATGGCAGTCGTTAAGGTTTTTATCCAGGTGATGAACATGATTGGCAGCCACGTTGAGCAAGCGGGACTCTACCCTTGCTCGGGATACGGAAAATGATCTGTTAAGGGCAACTGCAACTACCAGAAATAAATTCTAACAAAAGATGAGTGTTTGTGATTGGCCCCTTGAGAATTGAAATGGCTTATATATTACGGCATTGGCACGGTTTAATCATAGTGATTTAATTGGGAAATCAATGACTGAGGCGGCTTAAAAACAAAAGCTGAATGAAAGAAGTCATTGTTGTGTGGTACGGAAAGGGAACAGGGTAACACATATTTTCTTAGCGATTTAGGAGAAAAGCAATTGTGAAAATACTGTGAAAAAATTGATTAAGTCGGAAAGTAAAAACAGTAATGCATTGAGAATTAAGAAAAAAACGAGATTGTCCGGTTTTCCTAAAATGTATTTTAAAGGGTAAGCCGAGCGGAATTTGAAAAAGAGAAAACATTAGCGTTTGCACAAAAAGGTTGGGCATAACAATCATATTTTAAAAAAAACATACAAATTATAGCTACTAGGGCAATCTTGGACATGCCACTCTGTATGAGTAATGCGGCAAGTTCCGTTGAAGTATCACCCCTGAAAGAATTGTCTGAAAAGGAGAGAATATACGGGAAAGACACCATGACAAACATGATAATTCAGTTGGACGGTGAAAACAGTGCTGCATAATTATTTAAGACAACAAAGAATGCGCGATCTTCTAACACAATGCAAAGGGATGTAATGCTGCAAGTACCGTTGACCTAGCACACTTGAAATAATTGTCTGAATCGGAGAGAATATACGGAAAAGAGACCGTGACAAACATGATAATTCATTTGGACGGTAAATACACTGCCGCATAATTATTTAACACAACAAAGAATGCGCGATCTTTTAAAAAACAATGCAAAAGGGAGTAATGCCGCAAGCACCGTTGTCCTACCATACCTGAAATTGATTGTCAATCGAAAATAATATACTGGTAAAGGACTGTGACAAACATGATAATTCACTTGGACGGTAAATACAGTGCTGCAACTTGCCGCGATACGCCTCTAGAGTTGCCATGCTTAAGAATGACCGTTTAAAGTGAATTTTTATCGTCTTTTGAACATCACTGTTCGGTATGCACCTTTTACGTTGTAATAAATTTTCAGGACAACAAAGAATGCGCGATGTTTTAAAAAGAATGCAAAGGGGAAAAAAAGGAAAAGAGTGGCTACTTTGACACTGACCCGGTTACAAATCATTGTTTGAAATAGCTGCCTGAATTATGAGTTTCGCAGTTTTCTCGTTTGCTTAACAAAATAGAATATTTTCTCAATCGAAGACAATTGATCACAACTCCAACGGTTATGCGATTTTCCTTTAATTCCTTTTAACTTTCAAGCTATAAACACTATGCCGCATGGATATTAACACAACAAAGAAGGTGAGATAATTCTTTGACAACTTAAAAGGTGACACACTACAGTAAAGTTCAAAAGAAGGTAAAAATTCACGTTATCCGGTCTTTCTTAAACATGGCAACTCTGGAAGCGTATCGCAGCAAGTTTCGTTTGCTTTCCAAACAAGAAATCATTGCAGAGCGAAGGGACCTGTTCCAAATAATTAATGGTGATGCATTTTTCCCTTTGAAGTGGTGGCCCGAAGAATACCAGAGGATGTTCTGGGCAAAACCAATTGGAGACAAGGAAACGTTCAAACTTATGATGTTTTGTTTGGGGAATGGCTGTGCACTGCACCTGATATCGCAATGGATAATTCTCTCCCAAAGTTGGCTACCAACGAAGGCAGAAAAACGGGCACGACAATTGGATTTTATTCTTAACAAGAAGTTTTAAAAAAAAAACTTAAAACCGCGCTTTTTGAACTCTTTTGCGCTCACAAAAACATTACGTAATATTTAGCACCGACGTTTTGCGAGAAAACATTACCTGGAGACAATTTAAAAGATGGTTAGGACTTGTTTCCATATCTCAAACCGCCCTTGGATACCTTGTGATGTGTACACAAAGTAAATACTGATTATAGGCCTAAGCACTGAAAATACTGATTAGGGTTAGGGTTAATGCAAGGGGTTAATGGTTAGCTTCTTTATAGCGTTCGGGTTTCCGATAGTGTACCACGCTTTAAAACTCACATTTACTCACACTGTCCGACTGCGCGTTTGTTATCTTTTTAATCTTTACGCAAACGTTCAGCTTGTTAAACGTGATATAGTTACCGCCGTCATCTACTGTTACATAACAACCGACTTAAATTACGCGAAACGTGACTCTCCCATTTCAGCAAATGAAGGTGTTATGTTACAAAGGGTTTGTACTTTACTTTACTTTTAAGTACATATGTACATACAAACATATAAATAAATAGCTGCTGGAAGACCTAACAACAGGAATGAACTTCCCTGGTGATAAAGGCCACCAGAAACAATATATGTAAAACAAGAACATGAATAAAATATCCATAATGACAGGCAGTATTATAAAACGAATATAGTAAAATATTATGTGTTACAAAAATAATGCTGACTGAAATTAAATGACAATTACATTAAATCTCTGCTATCAGTAGCAAAACAGTATAGTCTTAGGTCTTTTTTGAACGTTGATTTGTGATTCCATCTTCCGAATAGATATAGGTAAATTTTTCGAAAGACGAGCAACTCTAGGAAAAAACAGACGACCTAAATAATTCTGTTCTTGCATAGTTAGTTTTAAAAGTTAGTTCAGTGTTCCACAAGATATCGGGTTCATGCTCAGAATTATAAAACTGCAGATAATTAGGGATATCGAGGCCATAATAACTATGCAGGCATTTGAATAAAAAAAAAATGAAGAGTAAATAGATTCGTCTACAAGATAGCTACAATAGACCAGTCTTATTCAAACGTTCTTTGTAAGAAATCCTATTCCCAACCATGATGAGCTTAGTTGCCCGACGTTGTACAGCCTCTGCCATATCGCTTAAATAAGCTCGATGAGTAGACCACACTTGAGAGGTCTAACGAGGTGAACATACAGCTTTTTAATAACATCAGCAATGACACGCGACAAACGTCAATAGACATTTTTAGCCTAAATTTTAGTAAATTTTCAGTGTAATAAAAGTAACTGACCAACTAACTCAAAATATCGGGTTCTTGTTCAGAATTATATAACTGCAGATAATTAGAGATATCGAGGCCATGATAACTATGCAGGCATTTGAATGAAAAAAATAAAGAGTAAATAGATTAGTCTAGAAGATAGCTACATCAACCAGTCTTATTCAAACGTTCTTTGTAAGAAATCCTATTCCCAACCATGAGCTTAGTCGCCCGAAGTTGTACAGCCTCTACCATATCGCTTAAATAAGCTTGATGAGTAGACCACACTTGAGAGGTCTAACGAGGTGAACATACAGCTTTTTAATAACATCAGCAATGACACGCGCCAAACGTCAATAGACATTTTAGCCTAAATTTTATTAAAAATTTTCAGTGCAATAAAAGTAACTGACCTCAAAGGCTTGTTGTCTTTTTTATAGTCATCTAGCGTTTCAGCGCGGTTTGAAATCTTATAAGCGATTTATCGTTTTCTGAGTTTCCTCTCGTGAGAAGAGTAAAAGCTACATACTCAGTTTTAAAGTACACTCTTTTTTTAATAAGAACCAGTAAAATTTAGCTCAGGCTCGATGTTCTTATTTTTTCGGCCATTTCAGCCTCAAAATGTTCTTATTTTGTTCTTAAAATTCTGTGTTCTCTAATAGCCCCAAATGTGGTTATGCATCATATAGCGACGGACAAAGAACCTGTGCTTATCAGTATATGTATACAGTACATGAAGTGTTCATTGTTCATACTCATAGATGTAATCTGTTACTGTTTACACACGAAAAGTGTGATAATGAAGTTTAAGAGTGATATATATATCTGAAAGACTGTATAGTAAAGACCCTGAATTTTGAAAAGAATCATTAGCTTTACACTGTCGTCGCGGACTGATGTTTGTTTGTTGAAAAAAAGTTTCAGCCTCAGATTGTTCTTAAATTGTTCTTATTTTTCTAGCGATTTCAGCCTCAATGTTCTTATTAAGTTTGTTCTTATTTAAAAAAAAGAGTGTAACTCCTTCTTGAAGCGAAAAAAAGATGCCAGCCGCCCCAATTCCTCCACAGAACCATAGTACAGGGTTAAGCGCTCCGTTCCAGTAAAATTCCAAGCCAAATTCATCTCCACAGTGCACACTACAAAGCTCTGGATTTTTAGTATATTGACGGATCAACAGATCATAAGTTGCGTGATCGATTCCACAGCGAAAGTGAACATGCAGTACAAGTTGCGTGATTCAATGATAATATTCTTTGCATAGCGTGTTGTAATCGGAGAGGTTTGTTTACGTCTAAGGAAAAAAGTACCTTGACCTTTCAAACGAATATAAATTTACAAGCGCTAAGGCTAAGTTTTAACTTTTTGTCCTCAGAAAATTCCACCATTGCTTCTGGCGAAGTAAACACGATCTTACATTTATCACCGTCATCGTATTCCATGGCCAGCCGCAATACCTTTATAGCGCGTTGAATATTCCCTTCGAAAGTGAACAGAAACAAAAATTCCAGATTACAAAATCTTCTGTTTCGCACGCAAAACGAAAATACAGTTTAACTCTGGATAATTTCAGCCTTAGTAGCCAGCAACTGGTCCTAAGTTACATTCTTTATCCTTGCAAATGTCCTGATGTGCATCTCCAACGGAGTTTGGCCCAATTTTGACCAAATAAACATTTCTCACTTGTTCCATGTTTCCGGCCATGTTCTGTCTTAATAGTTAATTTGCTAACTTGACAAAATGCTCCTGAGGGAGGATATGACGAAAAGAGCTGAGAAATGGCCTGTAATTGGCTGATGATGACATCATCCGGTGAAAACAATTGGCCGAGTGTGAGTTTGGGTCTGCTCACCGACAAAACTAAACAAGAATTTTAAAAAAAATTAAAACCGCGCTTTTTTAACTCTTTTGCGCTCACAAAAACATTACGTAATATTTAGCAACAACGTTTTGCGAGAAAACATTACCTGGAAACAATTTAAAAGATGGTTAGGACTTGTTTCCATATCTCAAACCGCCCTCGGATACCTTGTGATGTATACACCAAGTTAATACTGATTATAGGCTCTAAGCACTGAAAATACTGATTAGAGTTAGGTTAATGCAAGGGGTTAATGGTTAGCTTCTTTATAGCGTTCGGGTTTCCGATATGGTACCACCGCGCTTTAAAACTCACGGTTACTCACACTGTCCGACTGCGCGTTTGTTATCTTTTTAATCTTTACGCAAACGTTCAGCTTGTGAAACGTGATATAGTTACCGCCGTCATCTACTTAGCCTGCGTAGCTGGCGGTATTGTAGGCGCTCGCGAAATAAAGTTTTGGCGGCGGAGCCGCTAGAAGCGAGCGGCGCTTACAATACCGCCAGCTACGCAGGCTATCATCTACTGTTACATAACAACCGACTTAAATTACGCGAAACGTGACTCTCTCCTTTCAGCAAATGAAGTTATGTTACGAAGGGTTTGTACTTTACTTTACTTTTAAGTACATATGTACATACAAACATATAAATAAATAGCTGCTGGAAGACCTAACAGCAGGAATGAACTTCCCTGGTGATAAAGGCCACCAGAAACAATATATGTAAAACAAGAACATGAATAAAATATCCATAATGACAGGCAGTATTATAAAACGAATACAGTAAAATATTATGTGTTACAAAAATAATGCTCTGACTGAAATTAAATGACAATTACATTAAATCTCTGCTATCAGTAGCAAAACAGTATAGTCTTAGGTCTTTTTTGAACATTGATTTGTGATTCCCTCTTCCGAATAGATATAGGTAAATTTTTCGAAAGACGAGCAAATCTAGGAAAAAAAGACGACGTAAATAATTCTGTTCTTGCATAGTTAGTTTTAAAAGTTAGTTCAGTGTTCCACAAAATATCGGGTTCATGCTCAGAATTATAAAACTGCAGATAATTAGGGATATCGAGGCCATAATAACTATGCAGGCATTTGAATAAAAAAAATGAAGAGTAAATAGATTCGTCTAGAAGATAGCTACAATAGACTAGTCTTATTCAAACGTTCTTTGTAAGAAATCCTATTCCCAACCATGAGCTTAGTCGCCCGATGTTGTACAGCCTCTGCCATATCGCTTAAATAAGCTTGATGAGTAGACCACACTTGAGAGGTCTAACGAGGTGAACATACAGCTTTTTAATAACATCAGCAATGACACGCGACAAACGTCAATAGACATTTTAGCCTAAATTTTAGTGATAATTTTCAGTGTAATAAAAGTAACTGACCTCAAAGGCTTGTTGTCTTTTTTATAGTCATCTTGCATTTCACCGCGGTTTGAAACCTTATAAGCGATTTATCGTTTTCTGAGTTTCCTCTCGTGAGAAGAGTAAAAGCTACATACTCGGTTTTAAAGTAACTCCTTCTTGAAGCGGAAAAAAGATGCCAGCCGCCCCAATTCCTCCACAGGACCATAGTACAGGGTTAAGCGCTCCGTTCCAGTAAAATTCCAAGCCAAATTCATCTCCACAGCGCACACTACAAAGCTCTGGATTTTTAGTATATTGCGGACGGGTCAACAGATCATAAGTTGCGTGATCGATTCCACAGCGAAAGTGAACATGCAGTACAAGTTGCGTGATTCAATGATAATATTCTTTGCATAGCGTGTTGTAATCGGAGAGGTTTGCTTACGTCTAAGGAAAAAATACCTTGACCTTTCAAACGAATATAAATTTACAAGCGCTAAGGCTAAGTTTTAACTTTTTTTCCTCAGAAAATTCCACCATTGCTTCTGGCGAAGTAAACACGATCTTACATTTATCACCGTCGTCGTATTCCATGGCCAGCCGCAATACCTTTATAGCGCGTTGAATATTCCCTTCGAAAGTGAACAGAAACAAAAATTCCAGATTACAAAATCTTCTGTTTCGCACGCAAAACGAAAACACAGTTTAACTCTGGATAATTTCAGCCTTAGTAGCCAGCAACTGGTCCTAAGTTACATTCTTTATCCTTGCAAATGTCCTGATGTGCATCTCCACATCAGGCCCAACTTTGACCAAATAAACATTTCTCACATGTTCCATCACAGGCGGCCCAGACGTAGCCTCCTACGCAGACATTCTTTGGGCTCGTCACGCAATCTTCCTCCCCCACGAACGTCTGCTGAAACGAACGGGTTGTTTAATTAGACCAATCACAGCGCACTGCCCGATCAAGGCAGCGAACTTTGAACCTTGGTAAATTTTCGCGCGCGAAGTTGTAAGAAACTAAATAGGGGATATTTGCGTGGCCTTCCAACGGGTTTGCGAGACTTTCAAAATCGTCGATTTGAATCCTTTTCAGCGAGAAGCTATGGAATATTTTGTGAAGAAAAAGGTGGACGTCTTCGTTAATCTACCGACTGGGAACGGGAAGGCGCTTATTTATCAAGCTGATGATTGTGAATAAAAGACAGGCCAAACACGACTCCTACAGTTCGTGGCATTTGTACATTTGCCGTTTATTTTTCGGTCTTTGGACCTCTGTGTCGCTTCACTCTTGTTTATGAAGGGCATTTCGTGTTCGTGGACAAATATGATACTTGTCAATGATAAGAATCTACCGACTGTACTTGCAAACAGTTCTAATCATAGCCGGGCCCGTCACAATGTAGGTGTAGAATGCGAGTAAGCAACACGTTTAGAGTAAATGTCATATTTTGTCCCTTAAAAGCAAATACTTGGAGACTTAAAAACAAATCGTGCAATAGAAATGAGCCAAGACAATACACTAACACATGGCAAATTATAGAGGTGTCAAACTCAACGAGGCAACACGCAGATAACAACGGAAATCATGCAGGCCTATGACTTCGCACGATTCAGTTAACGGCTCTACTTTTCTCCTAATTACACAATATGGGTTGCTGGACGAAAACACACTCAAGTCTATTTCCACAGCGCATTCAATTAAGTGTGCGATGTCCACTGAACTCTTGCCAAACACTCTTATTCTCGCCTGAGGGATTAACGGAAAACTGCATAGAAGACAGTTGTTTCCGACGATTTTTCTCGGAGTTTCTTCCATACACGAAGCAAGGATTTGGAATCTTTTTCCGTGAGTAATAAGAAACGTGGGAAAATTAATCACCCTCTTGGGGGTTGTTCTATCACAGCTTATGATTGGCTTCCTATTGAACAATAACCAAGCGTCGATTGGCTCTTCGGTGATCTCCACGTGCTCTCTGGCTGATCTTTTTGAACAAAGGGTAAGGAATGTGCCCATTCGTTCCAGCCGACGTTCGTGGGGGAGGAAGATTGCGTGACGAGCCCAAAGAATGTCTGCGTAGGAGGCTAGCCCAGACGTTGAATACGATTAATACGTGACATTAGTCTGTTGACGATTGCGTTACGAATTTAGCCGTTTAGAAAACAATGTGTGGGAATGCTTCGAAAATTGCTCTAATTGCTACCTGTGGAAAATAATTTCAATAAAATGGCTTACCTTATGTTTACATTATGTTATTTCGATGTCTCTGGGTTCCTGGAAGTGGTTTAGAGCCATTTAGGCGAGTTTTACGTTCTGGCGGTTGGCTTCCCCTAAAGTCCAAGGTTTATCTTAACCACCCAAGAATCGCTGGTTTTCCAACTCTAGCTTTCCATTTCTGCCCCGTCTCGATCCGAATACGTTTCTCTTGGGCACAAGATTTGAATTTCAAGCTTAGCGACCGCACCATCATGACAAAGTCGCCTTCAGCCGTCGAGTGGCACGGGGCATTTTTGATGAATGCAAGTTACGCCGTGCCGCGGTCCCTGGGGACATTTCACCGGAAACAGCGGGAAATTAATCCGGCTGACTGAGAGCGCGTGTAGATTTATATATCGTGCATCAAGTCACTCGATATTTCCGGGGATTCGGTAGCGCGCTATATAAACACTATTAGTCAGTTGCTCAGTTACTCGTTGCCATCTCTCGCTGCAGATTAGAGTGCTTCTGGGCGCTTATTTTCAGTGAAACGTTCTTCGCTCGTTGTATGTGTGCAGTTAACAGCGCTTCTGCTGAACATTGCCTCACTGGTTCTATTTCTACCATGATACGAATGAACAGTGGCTGCCACACCATTTTCGTAAACTTTACACGCGATTCCACTGGAGCAAACAACAGCGACTTTCAGACCACGTTCTGTACAGTCTTGTCTGATGGAGTTTACAACAGTAGATTTTCCTGCTCCAGGGGCACCCAACGAGAATATAGTTCAAAACCACTTAAACATAGCATTGTTAAATGTGTTTTAGTATTTAAACGGTGAATGTGGGCATATTTTTATCCCCTATAAATTTTTCATCTGTTCGGATTTCCTAGCTGAAAGTCCAGTGATCCGAAAATTATAGGGATCAAACCTTACCTGTTCGAAAATTTCAGCCAGAAAAAAGGCTCCCGAAAATTCTAGGTGACCTTTTTAGGGTAAAAATCCGTTGAAAATGGGCAATTTTACCATTTTTTAGATGTTCGAAAATCCTAGGAGAGGCAGGCAGGTAAGTAATTTTACAACAAATGTTCCGAAAATTCTAGATCTCAAATCGTCTTCCGAACAGATATTTTTCCGAAAATTGTCGTTGGGTGCCCCTGCTGCTCCAGCTTGGCCTGTAATCAGAAGGTTATGCTCACCGCTAGCAAAACGAAGAATTTCAGCTTGTTCGTCAGTGATGGTTTTGCTCATGATTTCAAGCCACGATGAAACTTCACACCCTGTGACAAGCGACGATTGTGAAACTTTCACTTCAATTGACTGAAATCCTAGAAACGAGGACAAACTTGAACTAAACTCCGAAGAGGGAAGCGGCGTTTCAAATTGTAAGCAACTGTATTTCTTTAGTCTGATAGATCTAAAAGAACTATAAGCTGCTCGTTGCGATAACACGCGCTCAGTCAACCGGATTAATCTCCCGCTGTTTCCGGTGAAATGTCCCCAGGGACCGCGGCACGGTGTAATTTGCATGATCAAAAATGCCCCGTGCCACTCGACAGCTGGAGGCGACTTTGTCACGATGGTGCGGTCGCTAAGCTTGAAATTCAAATCTTGTGCCCAAGAGAAACGTATTCGGATCGAGACGGGGCAGAAATGGAAAGCTAGAGTTGGAAAACCAGCGATTCTTGGGTGGTTAAGATAAACCTTGGACACTTGGTAAAAAGCGAATGGGAAGAAGAGTTATCGACGGCTGTCATGAGGCAATTTGGGCGAGATTGGACCGTTTTTGTGGAATTTACGGAGCTTCGAGTGCGGACCGTTGGGCCAGTGGGTCGCCTGCCTTGTGTTTTTCTTTAGGGGAAGCCAACCGCCAGAACGTAAAACTCGCCTAAATGGCTCTAAACCACCTCCAGGAACCCAGAGACATCGAAATAACATAATGTAAACATAAGGTAAGCCATTTTATTGAAATTATTTTCCACAGATAGCATTTAGAGCAATTTTCGAAGCATTCCCACACATTGTTTTCTAAACGGCTAAATTCGTAACGCAATCGTCAACAGACTAATGTCACGTATTAATCGTATTCAACGTCTGGGCCGCCTGTGGTTCCATGTTTCCGGCCATGTTCTTTCTTAATAGTTAATTTGCTAACTTGACAAAATGCTCCTGAGGGGGGATATGACGAAAAGAGCTGAGAAATGGCCTGTAATTGGCTCATGATGACATCATCCGGTGAAAACAATTGGCAGAGTGCGAGTTTGGGTCTGCTCACCGACAAAACTAAAACACCGAAGGCAGAGCAAGAAACCGCCCAGCCTCCGGCTGCGCGGTTTAAAAAAATAATAAACCGAAGGCAGAGCAAGAAACCGCCCAGCCTTCGGCTGCGCGGTTTAAAAATAGGCAGTCTTTGACTACATGTGCCTAGTGATATGAAAACTAGTATCATCTGCAATGACTACATGATACAACAACAACATGAAACTTTATTGTAAAATAAGTATCAACTGTAACAATTTATACTGAATCATGTCTTTCTCATCGTAGAGAAATGTTTATTTGGTGGAATTTTGAATAATTATCGGCTTATCAGATAAGCTTGTTTCTGTTTTCAATTTTCAGTCTTTCGTAGCCCGCCGAGATCATTTTTTTCGTCTAAATCACTTAAGAATAGTTCGAAAAAAGATGCTCCCATTCAACTTTCAGCTTCTAGATGATAATTCTGGATTTTGTTGACCAAGACGTCGGTTGTGTAATATTCAAAGTTTTTCGGTTGCTCGCAAGTGTTGACAGATCAGACAGATAGGTAACAAAAATTCTAATTAGTGCTGGTTTTTGCTCGATTTCGCTGAAATTTTAACACGATGAAGCTGGAATATTAAAGAATAGATTTTACTTTTGACGACGTTTGGAGCTATTTAACGGAGAAGTTATATATCGCTGCGAAGTCAGCGTATCAGAATACATTCTTTGCATAGCGTGCGTTTGGCGTGTTTGTTTACTCAGATGCAAAAACTATTGTAGTCGAAAAAGGTCATTTCAACGACCTTTCAAAGGAATATAAATTTAAATATTTGCCGAAATGAGTTTGTGGTTAAAAAAAGGTTGCTATTCTTATTCAATGAGATGCTAATAAGTGGCCGGGTATTCTGAAGTTTAGCCAAGCCAAATTTTTGACCAGCGCTGCGGTTGGAACTTTTTCCCGCGAAAATCCCCTGTTGCAGTTGAGTTAAACCTTAATAAACATAGGAAACTTACCAACGTCGTTGAACAAACGCGCGAGCACATGGAGCAATCGTAGCAAAAAGTTGCCTGCTATGTCATGTCTTCCTGGGATACAAAAATCAAACGAACTGCTCGACAGTGGTCTCGAGTTGTTGGCGAAAGAATACGAGAAAAACCCGAGTTACGGACACACACGTGTGCACGATAACATGGTGCCTTGAGCTCTACGAGCACTCCCTGGTGAAAAACCTTACAAGATCTTCAAAGATCTTTAAAGATCTTCATTAGGATCTTTGTGGATCCTGATGAGGATCTTGTAAGATCTTTATCCATTTCCTCTAAGATCTTGTAGGATCTTTCTAAGATCTTCCAAGACCTTGCCAAGTCCCTGCAAAGATCCTTGAGGATCCTTCAGGTCCCTGCAAAGATCCTTGTGGATCCTTGAGGATCCTCAAGGATCCTCAAGGTCCCTGTAAGGATCCTCGAGGGCCCTTACAAAGATCCTTGAGGATCCTTCAGGTTCCTGCAAAGATCCTTTAGGATCCTTCAGGTCCCTGCAAAGATACTTGAGGATCCTTCAGGTCCCTGCAAAGATTCTTTAGGATCCTTCAGGTCCCTGAAAAGATCTCCGAGGGTCCTTCAAGACCCTGCTTGGAAGTCTCTACAAAGATCCTCGAGGGTCTACAAGGATCCTTTAGGCTCCTGCAAGGATCCCTCAGGTCCCTACAAGGATTGGTCAGGTTTCTACAAAGACCCTTTAGGTTCCTACAAAGATGGTTCATATCCCTGCAACAATCTTTTAGGTTCCTGCAGCAATAGATTCCTGCAAGGATTCTTCAGGTCCCAGCAAAGATCCCCAAGGTTCTTATTCAGTTTCATAAAGAATTTATGATTATTGGATCTTTTTATTGCATATTGTCAGTGAGTGAAGGACCTATGGCTTGGAGATATTTTTTTCGCAAAATAAATAAGCAACACAATAACCCAAAATGACAAACTATCACCAAAACTGAATGCAGTGGACATCTTGAGAGAGAGAATCTGAGGTGAATTATTTTTCTATAATTGAGGATAGTACAATCAAATTCTTGTAAACAGTGTTTCTAAATTGTAAAGAGTGTATACATGTATATTATCATCACTTTGTTGGGCATCGTGGCACATTTTGCTGGCTAAAATGTATTTTAGCCCGCTGAAATAAACCAATGAAAAGTGAGAATCAAACAGTCGTAGGGCTTAAAATAGCTTTAAAATGGGCATAAAACAGGGTTAAAATAGCCTTACAATAGCCTTTTAACAGGGTTAAAAATAGCTATTAAATAGGGCATATGAGAGCCACATTTAGCCATTCAACAATGAGATTTATGAAATTGCAAATGTGCCATATGAAATACATATAAAGCCAGGTCAAAGGCCCAGAATTATAAAAAAAACAGTGACATTAAATCAAGAAGCAAATGGCAATTTAAACAACATAAGCACCAAATACAATGACTCGCCAACATTAACCTTCCATGCATATTTACACTTGATGAAAATCACAAGATTTTTTGCCCAATATCCAAGGGAAGAGCCCACACTAGATTAAAGACCAGCTGGAACATCTTGTTTCTGTCCATGATTTATTTTATTTGCCAAAATCGAAGGGTTTCTTTTGTGTCATACAGATTTAAGCTTATAATGACATCTTTGTTCAAAGTTTCGCACGAAAGTCAAGACTAATACACTGCATTTCTCTATGCAGTCCAACAGATTTATATATAATTGAAATATATACTGAAAGTGTCATCGCTCATGTTTGTGAATTATTTTTCACTTAGCTTCTTAACCATGTAGTTCCATGTACTTCAAGCGGCTTCAGTAACTAGAAAAGATAGGCACACAACATGTGATTAAAGTCATATCGATCATAAGTTTGTGTTCTGTTTCAACCCTGATGGCAACTGTACATGTTCATAACAGAAAGACGCGTTCAGATCGACTTCTACGGCATGCTTTACACTGTTTTTGGTTTAAGTTACAATTGCAACATAGGAAAGCTGAAATAGACAAGAAAGACCCAAAAGAGACAATTTATATAAGGTAGATCCAAAACGGCCAAGATCGAGTTTGGTGATACATTGTAAATATCATTGGAGTACAGATCATCAAAAACACCATTTAAAGTCTCAATTTAGAAGCCTTATGATTCTTTAAACTTACAATCTCTTGAAGAGCCAACAGATCCAGATTTTGTGGCTTTCAACCATCTTCAAACTGTCCTTCAAACTTCGTTCAGTGACTTTTCAGTGACCGTTGAAACGAGCGCCTTTCTCAGAACATTGCATCATGGGTTATAGCAAACTCGTCCCCAGGGTCTTATCAACATTTAAATCCAAGATGGCGGTTCATGCAGTCCACCGAAAACTCAGCTTTTTTACTGAATTTAAAGGCCTGACACAGGCTGAAAAGTGTTCAGACATGACATTTAAAGAAGAATATAACTATTCCAAGAAATTACTCTTACCGAAGTTAAACTATCTACTTGTGAGAAGCATGGAATGCATGGTACTGTTTATGAAGAAGTCTCATGTGGCAAGTGATTGTCATCTCTTTCTCATTCAACCTGTGTGTTCCTTAAGGTACACTAACCGTTTTGTAATTCACGTTTCTAAAGGAAAACTGAATGTCAACATGAATAGTTGATTCAAGCTTCTCAAATGCCAGATTTCCATAATTAAACCCGGCATGTACTGTTGTTTGATAAATTTGTGATGGAATTGTAGTTAAGGCACTTCGATTAAGCTGGATAGGAAGATTACTAAGTGAATCCAATGAGGCTTGGAAAGCAATCCCCAATGCTTACTTCAATAGATATGGAGGATTACCGTTCCTCTTGAAATGCAACTACAACACAAAAAAATTAGACAACAATATTTCTCCTTTTTACTCAGAACTTCTAGATTACTTTGGTGAATTGCGAGACCAATACAGAGATGATTGCTTCAAAGGCGACTTAATTATATGGAACAACAAAGATATCACTATCGAAGGAAAATCTTTGTATTGGAAAACCTGGAGTGAGCGTGGGGTATGTTTTGTACAAGATCTTCTTAAGCCGAATACTGACAAATATCTATCTTATGAAGAATTCAAGACCAAATACAACATTGAAGTCAATTTCATTTACTATTGCCAAATTCTCTCTGCAATCCCCCAAAGTCTTAAATTCAAAGCTATGACTATTAAAAAACCTCCAGGAACAATCATAGAAGAATCTGATGTATTCCAGCTTGCCGAAGGAAAAACCATCCGTTTGTCTAAAATGCGGTGCAAGGATTATTACTCACTTCTCCAAGCGAAATGGGAAACACAGCCAACATCTGTTCAATCATGGTCCAATCATTATCCCCCCTTCGCCAACAAATGGAAAATCTTATTTAAGAAGATCTCAAAAATGTCAGCAGACAATAAATTAAGACAGTTCTCTTTCAAATTACTCCATAGGATACTAGTAACCAAAAAGGAACTTAAAAGATACAAAATTAAACCAGATGATGAATGTTTTTTTTGCAAAAGTCCGGATTCCCTTGAACACACATTCCTGGCTTGCTCTGTAGCCGAAGACTTTTACTACGAAATGATGACATGGTTTAACAACGAACAGAAATCCCAAATTAGTATGAGTAAGCAGCAGATCCTTTTTAATGATTTTAATCTACCCGTAGAATCACAACATCTACTGAAGCGGAAATTTGGAATTTTCATAACACTAATGAAAAAGTATATCTATGACTGTAAAATGATGGAAAAATTCCCACTTGGCAATCAATTCAAACAAAAACTAAATAATCAATGGAAAATCGAAATAATGGAAATGAATAGCTAGATCCTGATAACCAGCAACGAGCACTGTGTCACCCTATAAAAAAAGGGTAATTTTTTAAAGTAAATAGAAATTTATGCTAAATCTCGTTAACTGAATATTAAAATTTATTATACTGTACTGATCCAGCAATTGTACCTCAACAAATGTAACCTTTTTGTTGTTTTTTATTTTTATTATTTTTCTTTTCGTTTTAGTAATAATTATTGTCTTGTAATTAGTGTACTTGTATTATTTTCTACAGTGTCTGTCAATGTAACCAAATAAGCTGTTAGTCAAAGTCTTTTTGCCTCTGTAAGTAGCCTGCTGTAAGTTTTGTTGAATGTAGTAATGTGAAGATTGTAATAAAAAAAAAAAAAAAAAAAAAAAAACATTTAAATCCAAGATGGCGGTTCATGCAGCCCACCGAAAACTCAGTTTTTTTTTATGAATTTAAAGGCCTGACACAGGCTGAAAAGTGTTCAGACATGACATTTAAAGAAGAATATAACTATTCCAAGAAATTACTCTTACCGAAGTTAAACTATCTACTTGTGAGAAGCATGGAATGCATGGTACTGTTTATGAAGAAGTCTCATGTGGCAAGTGATTGTCATCTCTTTCTCATTCAACCTGTGTGTTCCTTAAGGTACACTAACCGTTTTGTAATGCACGTTTCTAAAGGAAAACTGAATGTCAACATGAATAGTTGATTCAAGCTTCTCAAATGCCAGATTTCCATAATTAAACCCCATGTACTATTGTTTGATAAATTTGTGATGGAATTGTAGAACCTATAGATTCATTGTTGAAGTTCTTACAGCCTAAATTATTTAAAAGCATGATTTGCACCGTAACAATTTAGTGAACCTTGAATTGACGAACAATACAAAATAAAATATAGTGACATTTTATCTCAAGTACACGTGTACTTTGCCATTTCTAAATACTGTTTGGGTGCAGCTGCCTGGGATAAAGATCTTTTCAAAATCTTGAACATATCATTCTAAAGATCCTTGTATGATTCTTAAGTTGTCCTTGTGGGTCTTCTTGTATTCTTGGGGAATCTTAAAGAATCTTTGAGGATCCATACAAAGATGGTCAAAGATCTATACGATATCTTTAACACACTACAACAAAAAGAGCCCAGCAAGATCTTTGAGGATCCATACAAGGATCTTTACTAGATCTTATTAACGATCATTGTAAGATCCTCATAAAATCTTTGTAGATCTTTGAGGATCCTTGCAAAGATCTTTTCATAATCTTACACACTTTAACAAAGATATCCCAGCAAGATCTTCGAAGAATCTTGAAAGGATCTTCAAGGATCCATACAAAGATCTTTACTAGATCTTACTAAAGATCTTTGTAAGATCCTCATGAAATCATTGTAGATCTTTGAGGATCCTTGCAAGGATCTTTTCAAGATCTTACATACAACAACAAGAAGATCCTAGCAAGATCTTTGAGCAATCTTAAAAGGATCTTCAAGGATCCATACAAAGATCTTTACTAGATCTTCCTAAAGATCTTTGTAAGATCCTCATTTAATATTTGTAGATCTTTGAGGATCCTTGTAAAGATCTGTTCAAGATCTTGCGAGGAGTAGAAAATAAGATTCTATTAAGATCTTTGGTAAATCCTTGTGGATCTTAAAGGATCCATCTGAAGATCTTTGCAGGATCTTAAAACTGCAAAATCTTTGAAAGTTGTCAAAGATCTTTGAGGATCTCTGCAGGATCCTTTAAAGAACCTTGAAAGAACCTAGTTTTTTAAGATCTTTGAAGATCCT
>JAHPZR010028201.1:0-15059 GCA_019787425.1 Platygyra sinensis
AGCTCACCGAACTAATTTTTGTCATGATACCATACATTTCTTCTAATGGTTACCCCCCAACAACGCAAAGGATTATGGGTATGTGCAAGTAGCGAATTAATAAACTCGGTCTTTAATATGTTAAGCTACGGCGTTGCATTGTTCATTTAACAATTAATTAGAAAGAAGCTTATAAACTGTTTTGCTCACCATTTCTCCTCGTTAAAGATTTTCCTTGGCAATTTTTGCATTCCTGAAAGATGGACGGTGTACTATAAACATTCCGTTCAACAAAACAGCAAATACAAAACGTGAAACCAAAGGTTAGCCAAGTTAATTGTTTGAGCCGGCTCACTTAAAAAAGAACTACAGTGATACATCGAGCTCTGCTGTACACTAAAGCTAACAGAGCGTTCCACACTTACCGTTGAGCTCACTGCTGCTTTCATCCGATATTTAATTTGGAAGTTCAAGTTGTCATTGCCCATCCGTCACAGTTGCAAAATTTTCGCATTTGCCCGCAGGCGATTTCGGTAGGCGAAATAGTTTTAACGAGAACCCGCCAATTCCATATTGATGCGCATGCTCCTTTAGCCCTAAAAACTCCATAAGATGTTTTTTAGCTCAGATACTCCTTTATGAGCTTCCTAGTCCTTCGAATTTCTACAAGTGACTACTTCTAGATTTAATGTGGTTACGTCTGGTGAAATAAAGCCCAACAAAAGATCTAGACATTTCCTGACCTAGAAATAGATTCAAAATTCTGTTTTTTTCGGAATGCAAACATCCCTATGACGTCAGACCATGTCGGTTGTCGGTTAGATTTTTTTGTCGCTAGTCGGTAATTTTTTCCTCGTTTTGTCGCTAGTCAGTGCTATTTTTCGCCCTTTGTCGCTAGTCGGTTAACCCCATTCACACCCTCCTACACGGCCAACGCCATCTCTCGTCCTAGTGACCCTTAAGGCCGATTTACACGGTACGACTTTGTCGCATACGACAAGTTTACGACAGGCCTACGACATGAATTGTTTCGTGTAAATTAAACCTACAATTCGCTTACGACTGTTGTGTACGTCATAAAAATTGTCGTAGGATTTTAAAACATGTTTTAAAACGCTGGGACAGTCGTAGCCCAACTCTATAGAACGTACGTCAGTATTTTGTGACAAATTTCTACTGAGTAGGGGACGAAGGAGAAGTCTTCTTGCGTCAAAATGGCGGACGAAGTTGTTGTTGACTGGTTCACATGAAGTCGTTTCTCGAAAAGTACGGAACGAATAGGCTAGTTTCGAATTGTGCAGAAACAAAAGAACAGAGTCGAGGTTCAGGAGAATAATTTGCATTTTCCTTTGTTATGAACAATGCAAAATGCTAATTATTCCCTTGAACCTCGACTCTCTTCTTTTGTTTCTGCACAATTCGAAACTAGCCTATTAAACAGTCCGGGATCGTTATCAGATTTGATAACCATGTGACGTCATATAATGGCGGCCATTTCAAAAATCGGGAATTTTCGTATTCACTTCGCGTTGCTCGTTATTTGTACGATTATGCTCGGGTAATTTACCCATAATGCTATTCGGTAAGTACCAAGAAAGGAAGAGCCTCGCGTGTTTTGAAGATGGCGGCTGAAGACCAGCGTAAACGATGTGAAATGCTACTCGTAAAGTGAAACAGCGCTTGCATTTTTGCATACAGATCGGGTATTTTTTTCATTTTTTCATTAGATTTAAGTTGCTTGCAGATTTTTGCGACAATCACAAAAAATATGTCGTTAATCTTCACGATATACTTGGGACTTAATCTGTTTTTAGTGTTGTGCACGATCTGTGAAAAAAGTGCACGGGGGTATTTTGATTTGCGATGTGCTGTTCGTAACGGCGGCCATATCTACATCTGTAATTGATGTGTTCCTAGGTATTGAGATGGCGGATGCTGGTACCCATAGAATCAAAACAGCAAATTTATGTCGATTTTGTGGCAAGACTGCGTCTTCAAAAAAGACTTCTGCAAGACCTAAAGAAAAATTCAAGCTTGTATTCGAACGACATGATATCGACGTTGAAGAGGACAACGATTTTATTCATCCCCGCCTAATGTTTGCCTGACGTACGTGGGGTATTTTAATCGCCTGAGACGGTTAATCGACAAATGCATTAAAGGTAAGTTGCCTATATTTTTGAGTCCAAGATTCAATGTCCACACATTCGTGGTCCTGAAATATTTTCAAGAAATGCCGGCCAAACTAGGTCAGTATTCTGCACACCAGTCATTATATAATGAAGTTTATTGTTGGATTCAGCGAGTGACAACAATGGGGTAACAGGCCTACGCAACTCCTATCCGCGCGTAATAGCCGCTTTAGGAAGTTTTGCTCGAACTAGTATATCTCTAAGGATCTGCCCCTTTTGTATGGTACGATCTGGAGATCTTTGAATATTTCACTAAGCAAAAATTCTGTGGTTTTGGAAGGACATAGGTCATATGTCAGGTTGGCTTCCGCTGCAATCCGCGTGAAATTATATTTGTAGAGTTTAACACCTCTGTTTTTTGCCAGGTGTTTTCTCTCTCGGCTCGTTTGTATTGCCAGATATATGTTTTAAGCTTTCTAAATGTTAGCTCTGGAGGCACAAATATTCCGTGAACATGTTAGCTACATGCATTTTACGTGTTACTACGCCGAGCCCGGCTGTTGAATTAACTGTTACAAGTTATACTGTTTGTTATCGCGCAAACTAAATGAAGTTAAGTTACAGCTTTTCAAGATGTATTTACTGTCACTTTTTCGTTTATATTTACTACAGACTGTTGAACAAGCAGTGTCATTTTACTCGCGGAACAAATATCACACGGTGTCTATCTGGAAATTAAATTCGTAGTAACTTTGGACGAAGACAGTCTTCTTCCATAGATTTCTGTTTTTATTCCATAATCCCATAACCTGTTATGAAGCAAACATAAATTTAATGCAATGAAGCTGCATTGTGATGTTGTGAGTAGCTCCTTTCATCGCAGCACCTTGTCGACCGGCATATTGAATTATACACTGTTGCTACCAAATAACGTCAAGTGAACGAAAACTTGTGCAACGATTGGTTTATGGCTTGTTTTGGTCGAGGTTATCTAAAATGATAACGATCCCGAACTGTTAAAGCGAAAAACATCTCGTTAGAAAGTTTTTTCAAAGCGCAGGACAGCTAAAATATTGTTTCACGTTTGTTAGAACTTTTTCGCTCCGTAAATCCCGGTGCAAACTCATATTTAATTTTGTAAGGGAAAATGTCGAAAGCGTGTAAATGGTCCCAAGCAGGAGGGAGGGGGTGTCTACAGGCAAATCAGTGGTTTAGTCATAACTACCAGTGTGACGTCACGTCATACATCGGTGATTTTCGATATGGCGACCAAAGTTTTTGGTTCGTTAAGTGAAAGAAATGTGGAAATTTCTAACTTTTTGATGATTTGATTACTTTGTTCAATATTACCCAGGAATCAAAATATATGAAAGACTTCTTTTCAGTAATTTTCGGTAGGATAAGTTATTCGAAAGTCTCATATTAAGAATAGAAACATACTAACATGTGCCTGGGACGTCGACAAAGTTTAATGGATTGACAACGTTTTTCCGGAGCCCACGCAAAAATGCGGAGATGTCCTGATCCCAGAATAGGAGGTTTGGTACATGGTATATTAAGTTTGCTCTGTGCTGAGAATTAAGCCTTCAGTACTTATGGTTCGTCTCAACAATCCCTTCAAAGTTAATGGAATGGCATTTAGAGAGCTACTTCAGAACACCCGGCCACGATGGTGTTGTATAGCGATATTCACTGTTTACAAACAAGTCCTTTGATATTTAAATGTTGCCAACCACAGAACAAACGATTCCTGTGTTTCGAGAGCCAATAAACCTCTGGTTGGCACATTAATGACAATAGGAGACGTAACGATGAGTATCGCCATTTTATGGGTTGATGAACGTAAGACGAGTAAAACTATTGCTCCCACAGTCAGGCAGTGGATAAAATGAATATTAAAACTCCGGGTTTCGGCTCATGGATTATAGAAAGAAGTCTTTTCATGTGTAACGCGCTTGTTTCGGCTGATGGATTTTAGAACGAGGTATATTCATGTGTAGCACGCTTGTTTCGTGTATACATTAAGTTTTTCTCTTTTGTTTCCATACGCAAATATTCATTGAGTGCGGGACTACGGGAGCAGGCATTTAATGTCACGCAATCGTGCCCGGGTATTCTGAAGGTTAGCCCTTCTGTAGCACACAGGCAGTCATCTACCCCACAAAACTTAAAAACACAAGCATTCAATCAGCTAACAGCTGGTAAACAGACACTCTTGACCTTTCACCAATCGAAAAAAGTTTAACACGCGACAAATCAAACCGACATGTACACCCTCGCACTCAAAAGGATTGTTCAGCAAAATGGCTCATCACATTGACAAAAACTAACAATGGCTTGAAAGTCATATCAATAAAGAAAAAAACCTCTTATTATGAGATACTTCTGTTGAAAACTTGAAGAGAAAACGGCGGGCGTTTTGGGTGGCCTTTACTTGACCGGAAGTCAAGATGGCGGTAACCCCACTCGACCGGATTTGTTTTCAATAAAATTTGGAACAAAAAACGCACACAAAACAACAAACAGTTGTACTCACAGACAATATCCACTACAAAGCTTGCACATTTTTGCCAAATTAGTGAATAATAGCGCAATAATAGTTTGTATTATCCTATTTTTCTTTGAATTCAATGGAGTCCCGACGCCAAATCTGAGCAAGCCGAGCGAAACTCCGACTTGTTGCTATGTGACGTCACACTGGCAGTGATGAGTTGGTCTCTGACAGACACTCGAAAACAATAGAGTCCCCCCCTCCCTCCTGGTCCCAAGTCATATCGTATCCCTGTCGTAAGCTTGTCGCATGCGTCAAAGTCGTACCGTGTAAATTGGCCCTGTAACGGCCCTGTAACGGCCCTGTAACGGCCCTGTAATCGGCCCTGTAACGCGATACAGATCTAGATACCAAACATTTGTACTTAATACCCCAATGCATTTTAAAACGGAAATGTCATAAGCTATAATTTAAGAATAATGCAAGAATATTTCAGCTTAAAATCGGCAGAAAAATAAGAATATTAAGCCTGGGCCGAAAAAACAACATTCTTATATAAAAAAAAGAGAGAGTGTAAATGCCATCACGTTTTGGAAATACGCAATGCATTTTATTTCAGAGTAGAACCCAGACTATTACCTGCCAGGAGAGCGCCTTGCATTTTTTGCTCGATGCTTTTGAAACGTTCGTTTTCATAAAAATTCTTCGTTTGCTTTGACACTTTTAGCCCCTTCTGGCAAGATACAAATTAAAGCAATTATTTAACGGGGCAACTTTACTCGTCAAGAGGACTATTGGCAAAAAAAAAACACTCGTTTTGGGCAACTTTTACTCGTTTTCGACGAGTGGACGACCGTTAAGTTAGAGCACAGGCAGACCACTCTATGTGTTCGTGGTTTAATATATGTTTATATGAAACGAAGAGAATCTATGAGGGTTATGAATAAAGCTCTGAAAATTGCACATCTAAATCACATGTTGGTCTGAATATCCAAATAAAGTTAAATGAAACCTTAATCGACTTATCTATGGTGTTTTTTCGCGTTCTTGGGCCGTCTAAAGCGTCTTATAGCGAAATTACTTTTGGCCAGTGACAGTTAAGACAAAAGAGGGAGACAAGGCTTGCAACTTAGCGGCCGTCAGCCGCGACCTCCTCCACTTCAAACTAGAATTAACACAAAAATACTAAAAATCTCACCTGAATGGCGACGGATCTTGATAGATGAGTTTTTTGTCTATTTCTTCGCCGAACTTGAGCTTCATACCTCCAATAGTCTCCGAGAAAATCGATGCTGAAGTCACAAATACAGCTTTCTCAATATGATCGGTGCCAAACTCAGCGAATAAAGGAATTCAAGGAATGCAGGCCGTTTCAAATCTATTAATCAGCGCTTGGCTTACCGCGGTTTTTTTGGATTCAGCATCGATTTTCTCGGAAACTGTTGGAGGGATGAAGAGCCAATTTTCATTACCAAGTCCTTTAAAATATCCAGTCTACATATAAAATCGTGATGCTCGAGTCGGATGATTCGCTTGACCTGCAGGCACAAAATGTTATCAGTAGTTCTGTGCATTGCATCATTAACAATGGCGGTTTATCGTTCATTTAATTATGGAGGAGCATTCTGGACAAAAATGCAATCTAATCGCCACTTGCATTCCATTGGATCGTAGTTCCATTCTATTCGATCGTACCTTTCTTCCATTCGATCGTACTTCTGAGTTATCAATTCAAGCGGGCACTGATGTTGGCCTTCGTGAGCCATTTCCCACATGTGCGACTCGATTTTCAATGGTACGCCTTGTAATCATAAGTCGCATGCCTCCACGCGAACACGAGCCGGCGAGGTTTATCCTTCCTAGCTTCACCGCTGACTTCATGGTGACTACGGCCGAACAATAGTTATTATCCGATGGAATGTTGTTTCCACGGAAGTACGGACATATGTGAAATGTTATTGTTATACGGACATATGTGAAATGCCAGAGAGGAATAAACCAATGTAATATAGCTAGCGAAAAAATAATTGAAGTACGATCGAATGGAATGAAAGTACGATCGAATGGAATGAAAGTACGATCGAATGGAAGAAAGGTACGATCCAATGGAATGGAACTACTATGCAATGTAATGCAAGTTGCGATTAGATTGCATTTTTGTCCAGAATGCCCCTCCATAATTAAATGAACGATAAACTGCCATTGTTAATGATGCAATGCACAGAACTACTGATAATCAACAGTTTTTCTTTTTGTTCATTTGATCAACAGTTGCTGCTGTGAATTGCCCTCGTCAGACAATGCATCGTAGGAAGAGACTTCGGTTACGAGACTGGCTTGTACAAAAGATCAATGAAGGAAAGTATGGCTTGAGATGGGTGGGAGACACAAAAGAGAGAACCTTTCGAGTGCCGTGGAAACATGGCAGTCGGCACAGCTGGAGCGTGGACGATGCTGCTCTGTTTCAAGCGTGGGCTTTGTACACCGGCAAATATAAGGAAGGACGGGATATTCCTGACCCTCGAAAGTGGAAGATGAATTTCAGGTGCGCGTTGAATGCTTTGCCTGATATCAAAGAAATACGGGAAAAGAGCTACCCAAGGGGAAAAGATGCATTCAAAATCTACAGGATTACAAGGTTATTTGGAGGTAGGTGTAGTATCGTACTGCACACTGAGGAAGCTAAGAGAACTTTGTGGCGGTATAAAATCTAGACTGTGATACACACATAAACGCTAAAAAATATGAGACTGCGAGACCCGTGAAATTTGACTAAAATTTTGCGAGACGAAGAGTTTTCAAAGGACTCATTCACCACCCCTTAAAGAGAAGTAGTGAGCTGCTGCATTGTCAGCACATTACATGATAACTAGCTGACAATGTGTGCTCCTTAGTGCAATTTCAGTTTTGTTTTCCATTTTCCTACTACATTGAAAATTGCATTCCAAGTTCTATTTCGTTCCAGTTTCGTTTTTACGCAACTCGGACAATTAAGGAATAAAAAAAAGAATAGCCAAGTTATGAAATTAAGACTGACGAAGGAGGCGTAAATTGTTTAACGTAGCTCTGATATTGAGATTTGTTGATTTAAAATACAACTTTGAATGTGATAGGAGTTTTTTTAACCAGCCATAATCGAGGAAATGGTGACTTTTTATAATTATTCCGGATTACACAAAAACCGAATCTAATCATTGTCTTATTAATTATACATTGTTTTAAAGAAAATAACGAAAAACGCATTATGTTAAAGAAGGAGTTTGCATGTCACCCCCAGTCTCCAGCCGCAGTCTGCGTTTTACACTGACCGGTCGATACATCCATCTATCCATACGTACGTACGTACGTACATACATACATACATACATACATACATACATACATACATACATACATACATACATACATACATACATACATACATACATACATACATACATACATACATACATACATACATACATACATACATACATACATACATACATACATACATACATACATACATACATACATACATACATACATACATACATAACAATGTGTATGTACTCAATGTTCTTTCATATGGACTTTAATACAGGTCTGTTTCGTGGACCAACAAAGTGTTGGTCCACTCATCAGTTAAATTCCATATACACTGTAGCATCGCTAGGGTTTATATACATCAGCAGTATGATCGTTGCAAAATTCAAATTTGAATAACAATGGTTATAAACATTTGTAAACTTATGATTGGTTATTGAGGATGCGATTGAATTTAAGGAGAAACTTTCGCTTGTGCCTGCAAGTTGATACGAGTTCATTGCGTTTGTTAAGCGTTGCCATGTCCGGTTTATATAGGATATAGAATTTCTCGTTATTACATAAATTACATCGTTTAACAGGAGATAGGAAAGATTAGCAAACAAATTCTCGACAATATCAACAAGAAGCTGCTGAACGTCATAAAAGTAAACCAGTGGAAGAACACCTCCTCGGTGCTACAGTGGTTTAAACATTTGCCTAACAAACACAGATGCGCTTTCATAACCTTTGATGTTGTGGAATTCTACCCTTCCATATCAGAGACACTACTCACGCGTGCCCTTGACTTCGCAGCCAATTATGTAACCATTTCTGATGATGATCGTCACATAATCTTACAAGCTAAACAATCCCTTCTTTTCAACAACGGAAACCCTTGGCAGAAGAGAAACAACGACACGCTCTTCGACGTCACCATGGGAAGTTATGACGGAGATGAAACATGTGAATTAGTGGGAATCTACATGCTCTCGCAGCTTAAAGAAATACCCTACGGCATGGAAATCGGGCTTTACAGAGATGACGGCTTAGCAGTAATTGACCAAACTCCACAAAAAATCGAAAAAATCAAAAAAGAAATCTGCAAAGTGTTCGCCCAAAACAACCTACGCATTACTATCGAGGCCAACAAAACAGTCGTGAATTTCCTTGACGTAACATTAGATTTAACCACTGAGAAGTACAAGCCTTATTCCAAGCCTACAACTACTCCGCTCTATGTCCACAGCAAATCCAACCACCCCCCATGCATAATAAAGAACATCCCTGAGGCAATTAACAAGAGATTATCTGAAATCTCATAAGACGAGGAAGCCTTCAAAGAAGCAGCACCACCCTACCAAGAGGCGTTACAGAAAAGCGGTTAGTCATGCACCCTCAAATTCACCCCACCACAACAGCCACCAGAATCCAACACAAACAAGAGGAAGAGGCAAAGAAACATAATATGGTTCAACCCACCATTTAGTAAGAATGTCCAAACCAACATAGAAGAGAATTTCTAAATTTGATCGAGAAGTGCTTTCCACCTAGCGATGAATTAAGAAAATTGTTTAACAAAAAATAATCTTAAGCTAAGTTATAGTTGTTCACCAAACATAAAACAGATCATCGATGGACACAACAAAACAATCCTAAGTCAGAACATGCCACCTCAGGAAAAAACACCCCCCAAACCCTGCAATTGCAGAGAGCCAGACAAATGCTCTTTAAAAGGACAATGCTTAGCCAAAGAAGTAGTGTATCAAGCTACTGTCACCACTGCTGAAAGCTCAGAGACGTACGTCGGCCTCACCGCCACCGAGTTCAAAACGAGATGGCGAAACCACCAAATGTCATTCAAACATGAAAGTAAAAAGAATGACACCGAACTGAGCAAACATCTATGGCAGCTAAAAGATGAAAAGAAAGACTTCGCAATCTCCAGGAAAATTCTAGCCAAGGCCAAATCTTATACTAACCTCACTAAAATTCTATATCCTATATAAACCGGACATGGCAACGCTTAACAAACGTAGTGAACTCGTATCAACTTGCAGGCACAAGCGAAAGTTTCTCCTTAAATTCAATCGCATCCTCAATAACCAATCATAAGTTTACAAATGTTTATAACCATTGTTATTCAAATTTGAATTTTGTAACGATAATACTGCTGATGTATATAAATCCTAGCGATGCTACAGTGTATATGGAATTTAACCGATGAGTGGACCAACACTTTGTTGGTCTACGAAACAGACCTGTATTAAAGTCCATATGAAACAACATTGAGTAGATACACATTGTTACATACATACATACACACACACACACACATATACATACATACATACATACATACATACATACATACATACATACATACATACATACATACATACATACATACATACATACATACATAGCTTCACAGAAGTTCAAGTTTCACGAGTAACTCGTGAAACTCTGAACTTCTTATAGTTGATGCTCCTCGATTGATTGAGTTGAGCGCTCTGCGAAATACGTTCTACTTAAAAAAAGGATACATACATGCATAAGTGGAGGGTGCCGTGTCGGACGTTCGATTCAATGTTCCAAATCGATCATGACAAGCCTTTGAACTGAACGTTTTTGACTTTATAGTGGAACCTAAATAGCCATTTCATTGTTATACAGACAGGGCATAATCCAATTTTCCGGCTTGGCGCTATCGATATCGTGGTAACGCCCTATTATTAAGGTCATCCCACTGAAATAGAACCTGCACTGAGATTTTTGTCAAACTTTGCCTATTGATTGTTTATATTATAGGAACTTAAATTTTGAAATAGAAATGAGGGGTCCCCAGGTTCGTTTAGAAGCAACAGCACCTTGTTTATTCCATATAAATTCTTATAATGGTACCATGATTATAGTCACGATTGCTTGCTAAATTCACGTTTTCGGCGATTGTTTCTTGCTCAACGCTGAGAATTGGCACAAATTTATTTTACATATAGAAATTTATTACTCAATTCAAAACAACAGAAAAAAAATGATAGGTCACCGTACTCGTTATCGAAAAAACGGCGATTTACCTCCATGGCGAGGTTCAGCCGCAAAGAAAAAGCCGCCATTTTTTAATGAGCGCGCGCAAATGACGCGAATAATTATGCGCAGTAGGGATGCGTAATGCAATACTGGGGAATGACCTTAAAGAGGAAGCTTTTATTAACAGTCAGCTCGGTATGGGCTGAAAAATTCGTAAATAATAGTTTTCTATAAATATAGCTGCACAGTTTTTTTTTAATGCTATTTCATTTGTATAGTTAGCTACAAAGAGTGAGCTATGACGTCCATTTTGAGGATCAACGGGGAGGGAAAAATATAATCCCAAAAAGAGCGCTAGAGTATACTTAGGCTACTGAATAGAACGCCAAAACGACACCAAAATGTCGAAAATCGAAGCTCAAATTCCATCTTAGGAAAATAAAGGATGAAAAAATATGCTTTTACGATGGCGTGCATGGGTAAAAAACAAAAAAGGAAGTTCCAATTTTGTTTTCCCATGTCGTGGGTAAACGATGGCATTTTCCTTCACGCCATTTGAAGACTGTTTCGGCAGTAAAACCGTGATGATAAGTCAAAGACTTGTGGAAGGCTGATACAACGTCGTATATTTAAAACAGTGTTTCGGCTGGCCAGACCGTACCAGCCTTCTACAGGTTTTGATGTTACAAAAATCTGAAAATGAAATAGCAGTATAGTGGTGCAAGTCGCAACACATGGAAACGGAGCGGCGGAAATGACGAGCAAAACAAAGTAAGGATAAAACAGGTCTCCAAAGAATACAAGTTTCCACCACGTCTGTTCATACTGTGAGATTTCTGGCTTTTCTCATTAAATCACGTGAGAAGTGGATAAGTTCAAGTGGTTAAGTTGTCAAAAGCCATTAAACGGCGAAACACGCACTTTTCACGCCGGTTAGCCTGTTTACTTCACGCCGGTTAGCCTGTTTACTTCACGCCGGTAAGCCTGTTTACTTCACGCCGGTTAGCCTGTTTACGTTGGTCTTATGGTTAATAGCAATAATAATAATAATAACCGAACGTGCTTATCAGGCTGTTGACCCGGGTTCGAAGTCACTGACCTATCTTACTATTGTTATCTCATGTGTTTCCTTCTTTTAACTTTGTTCGAAAATAATCTAAGTGCGTGGGAGACGCGCTCTCCCTAATCACAAAGAAACTGAAATGCGGATATTGTGACATCTTTTTGAAGACTTCCAGTTCCAGACAGCGAATTTTCCTATCAGACAAATTTGCCTATCTCGCGAATTCGCCTATGGCGAATTTTCCTACGCCTATTAGACGAATTCGCTTATGCCTATATGGCGAATGCGTCACCCTCGACAATTTCAGTCCCGAGCAGCGAAAGCGAGACATTAATTGCATCCTCCGAACGAAACTCCTTCTCTTTCGCAAAAATATAGCGAGAATTAATACTAGTGAACTCATTGAAAGCCTTTCCTCTCTGCCATTTTTCAAAGTTGCACAGATTTGTAATTTGAATCTTCCGAGGTATTAGTGGCTTAAAATTTCCCAGAATAAGTCAAAACAGATGTCGTGTTTAACTAGCTAATGTCGGTCTGTAAACAAACACCTAGGAAAAATGTTTAGCTAGTTAATCGGCCTAGTGAAAACACAGTCTATTAAAGGAACAGTGAAGGCTGTTGGGCGCTGATCAATCATTTTTTCCACACCTTATTACAACTGAGCATGAATATGAATGTTGGTGAATAGTATTCTATCACCAACATTCATATTCATGCTCAGTTGTAATAAGGTGTGGAAAAAATGATTGATCAGCGGAGTAAGTCAAGCTGGGACAGTTTGGCTTAGGAAGTGTTTAAGATACGACCCACGCGAGTTCTGGGTGGGAGGGTGGACCGTTCACCTCTTCGTGGCTCCGCTGAAAACTGAGATAGAATGAATTATTTTCGCGCTAAAGCAGAATTTATCATCAGCGATTACATAATCGCACGTGAGACTGCTCAACCAGCCATGAAAATCCGATTATTAGGTGCATTTCGACTTCTCATATCACTATGAGTGTTATGAATAGGAACTTGGTATGAATGAACTGTTGGTTCCCCCACGTAATGCGGGAATTCAATAGCGAAGCGCGCGAGTGACGTCATGACTCAGACAAGACTCAGACAAACAAACTGGAATGGTGGATGATTTTGAAGATTTCTTTAAAAGCAAAAGCCGGTGTTCCTAAAACACTTGTGAAACAAAAATTTCGCTTATATTCCCTGTATTTCCCTCAGAACAAGCTTATGTCGACTGAGTCTCGCGGGGAATTCAGTGATTTGCATTCTATTTTTAGACTTCGCGTGCTTCGCTATTGATTCTGCATGCCGACGCTGTCAAACAGCGTCCAATGGGTCCGGAGGAATTGTAAACGGCGAAAGAATTGGAAAGTGTTTTGCAATTCGTTACCCATGTTTACATATAAGGTTTTGTTTCGAAAGAACCAAGAATCATGCGTCTGGAAAATAATTTTGCCAGATTGTTTGGCAGGCATCTGTCACTACACGCGATGCGATTGGCTGCGGTATTTGTCGGGACAAGTTAAACCATCTTGCGAGATAGATAGTATAACTCCGCGTGAGTTTCATGTCGTAGAGGCGAGAAAACCCGTTGTTTTTCCCTGGGAAAACAGTTGGCATTGTTAACTCGCTCATAACACTAAGGCAAAGTGTTTTCACTGTATTTCCGGACTTTTCTGACTTTATCTAGCTAAAATTGTCCTACTAAAAAATACAACCATAGTCGTTAACCCTTTAATGCCCAATAGTGACTTATAGATTTTACTCTGTCTAACGCCAGACGATTTCACTCGTCAAAGGGAGACCCCTTGGGCACTAAAGGGTTAACAAACTATCTCCTTTAACCCTTTAATGCCCAATAGTGACTTATAGATTTTACTCTGTCTAACGCCAGACGATTTCACTCGTCAAAGGGAGACCCCTTGGGCACTAAAGGGTTAATTGTTGCACACCGGAATTCATCCTGTTACAACTCTCCCCAATCCTCAATTCTCAAATCTCTCATATATAACTTAAAACTTCTCAGTACAGAGAATCACAACTATCCACTTTACAATTATAATCAACTAGAATATAGTTTACTTCTGTGACAACACCTTTCTCGGAGAAGAAACGATGGCGCAAAAGGTTTTTTTTTTTCGTTACAGACAACACTTTAAACCATATCTGCTGGGCGTTTCCTTTGCTCACTAGCCGGAAAAGCGCACACATACATAACGTTTCAACTGATTCATATCCTGCCAACCGCGAAATGAGAGTATCCTTCACAAAGATCACAAAGGACTTGCATGATTCTTAAACTCCTTCATCGGAGGCTTGTCTGAATCGTATGATTCTCCCTAAAGCTTCCTTTAAAATGCCTAAAAGACGGCTAAATTGAGACTTTGTCCCTTATCCATTCGAGAATCTGTGTTTGCTGCGGAGAAGGGCTTTGCTGTGCGATGTACTGCAAATACTCGAAATGGTTATGTAACTCCCCAGCTCGTAAGCGAGTTGGGTCACGGAACAACAACTCCGAAATATCACTAATTAACCCTCCCTTCCGTATTTTGTGTAATCTATCATGGTCACAGGCTGCTATTTCTCCACCGACCTTGACAGGGTTTCCGAAACAATCAACCCAGATCATTGGAGTTTCAATTTTATTATCTTGCAACTCCTGCAGTCGGCGGTCAAAAGACTCAGATTTTTCCCAAGGCCACATCTTTCCCTAGAAAACGAGCAGTGAAAAACACCTTAAAACACTTATTGGCCCAAAATCAAGGACCATCATGATTCAAAACCACCCCGTCAAAGTCAGCAGAGAGATAACAGCCTTAACAGCGAGGCTGGAGGGCCCTTGAATCAAGGATACCCCCTTTTCAAAGTCGTTATAACTATGCTGACAAAATAGACAGTAAAAATATTCACTAGATTGATTTCAACAGACAAAAGATGCTAGTTTATTATTGCGGAAAGCAAACGTACAGCACACAGTGCCTATCAACGTTAATAACACCGGTGCAGTCTGAACACGATCTACTTGTCTGATATGGAAGACGGTTTGGTATGACTGGACTTCCTATCAGGACAGCTAGCC